>VZRX01019007.1:3428-49678 GCA_013398075.1 Notiomystis cincta | reverse complement strand
AAGTCATATTTATCACAAGATGTAATGAAAGTAGTAGTAATTTAGTACATATTTCAATAAACTCTTCCCTCAAACTCATCCAGACCTCACTACTAAGACATGGCATTGGAAGACTAAGGTTATTGAGGAGATTTACTTAAAAATTATATGAAGGCAAGGTTTTGGAACAGAACAGATTTCACATCCAACTGTATAAACATTCAATCTATTTAAAAAAACAGAAAGCAAAAAACCAAACAAACAAAACCAAACTCAAACTTCTTTTTCAGTGCATTTAAATAGATGGCAACATCTTTCCTGATGGCATCTTTGAAAGTGGAGACTGATCCCTGAGACTAGAACACAGCAAAAACCTTGTAAACCCTGTGCTTCTGGAAGATCATTTATTTCTGAAAATCAGTCTGTGTTACCTTGAAATCCCTCTGCCTTGTAGCTTCCACAGCAAGTGGAAGGAAGACAGCTTGTTGTAAATCTTGAGGAAACTGGATATGCAAGAAATTGTTTGTCATGGAGGTGTTCAACAGGACTGATTGATCTATCAAGAGCACTTGAACTTTTCCATGAAGGTCGGACTCCAGAATGCACTTCCACAGAGAGCCATCCAAGTTTGGTATGCAGCTGGTGATGTTTAGTTTCATTTCATCACAGAGAATGGCTAAACATCAGAATTTTACTCTTGCACATGATTAAGTTCATTTTTATTCACTAAGTGAGTATCTTGTAGCAATGCTCACAGTGATTTTGTTCTCAAGGCTTCTGAATGATCAGTGCTCTCAAAAAGTTTTGCATTGGATGACACTTTCTGTTTCCTACTGACTCAACACTGGTAGTCTTTTCATGGAATTATCTGTGTCTGTAGACTCCTATGCATTTGAGTTAATCTAGTATTTCACCATTCAAACTCCTTAAAAATATATGGATTTCTTTGCTAGTCATTCAACTACTTTTAAAAATGTTGTGCTGTTTATCCCTTCTTATTCTGTTATAAATCTCAGTTGACAGGTAACTTGAACCATGTTAGGAACTGTTATTGATTCATTCATGGGCAGTATAGATCATAGGTTTCCTTTCTTGCATACAGTTTATTGTCTTGTGTTCTCAACTTCACTTTCCTGTTGAGAAAGATCTTATGCTTATCTGCTTTGCTGCATTTTTTTTCCCAGAAAAGGTTTCAAAACCATTTGTTATCACCTTCATGGTATGTATTTCTTCAAATTCAGGGCACTTCCTAACCGTAAAAATATGGATAAAGAGACTCAAAGAACAGTTTAAATAAAAAAGCCCTTTTTATTCTATTCCCCAGCTCAAAGTAGGACCAGTTTTGTGCTACATCCGATTGTTTACAACCTTATAACATTAGATGTTTAATATCTCCAAGGACTGAGATACTTCTCTAGGAAAAATGTGACCACCTTCATATTGAGAAAAAAAAAAAACCTTTTCCAGATTTCCATCATTTACACATAATGTGCTCCAGCTCCCTAATCTGCTTGGTGTCCTTTCTGGGTCTTTCTTGTACTGAAGTGACCAAAACTGGGCACAATACTGCAGACACTTCCCAGGTACCAAAGAGAGGGGGAAAAGCACTTCCCAAGCTGATGAGTGCACCCTTGCTATGACAACCCCATCTACAATTGGCCTTCCCTGCTTCAAGGCCACATTTCTGACTCATCTTCAGCCTGTTCATTCAACATCCACATATCCTTGTGCAAAAATCCCTGTACTGCTTGCTGTCTGTATGTAATGGCATCAAAGATGTATTTGAAAAGATTTTTTAGCTTAGTAGGCTTCTGTCAATACAGATTTTCAAGGTTTGGAGGAAACATTGCCTTGGTCTGACAGTGCAGTCATCTGCTTCACTTGCAAGTGCTTTTAGAGTTCATAGAATATCACAGTATTGTTAGCAAAAAAAACCCAAACCCATAGCACTGAATCTAAATCTGGAAAAAAATTGACAAGGCTTATAAATTCAGTTGTGAAGTACCTTTAATTCTACTGTTTATTTAGCAATTGTATTTTGTTCTGGGAAGTTCTGTTTTTTTAAGTGTGAAGTTACAGTTCTATCATTTCTTTCAATTACAAAATAAAGTCCACTTATTGCATGATAACAACATGATGTTTAAAAACAAGGCATGAGATTCATCTTCCAGACCACCAGTGAATAGCATTCTTCCCAAAAGTGGTGTTCATCTGAAATTCACATTGTTAATTTACACACAGCTAACAAAGAACCATTCTTATCTAGATCTCTCCTTTCACTATGGCATTCTTCCTCACTTGCCATGTTCTCCTATATGAGGAAGAGATTATTTGTCAGTCAAGAATGTGAAAATTATTCCAAAGGAATACACCCTTTGTAATAGAAAGTCATCCACTTTTCCTTTGGGACTAGGAAGGCAAGGTACTCTCTCTTTCCTAAAGGGATGAAGAGACCTGTGCACGCACATAATTATATTAATTTCCTCAGAACTTCACCTCACCAGCCAAATACTTTTTTGTGAGTGTTGTGCTTTGGAATAGTATTCTATAATTTGGTGTTCTCACTGAAACAACCAACATCATGAGCCAGGGGACCAAAAAACACCCCTCCATCTCCCCTCTGCATGGTGTGAGGTGGTATTTAATAACCCCAGGATTCTGGCTGTCACCCTCTCTGTCCTGGCCAGAACCAGGAAATAGAGAAAATATATAATTGATGGAATGTTGTCCAGAGAAGCTGTGGATGTCCCACTCGTGGAAGTTTTCAAGACCAGGTTGGATGGGGCTTTGAGCAACCTGGTCTAGTGAAATATGTCCCTGCCCATGGCCAAGGAGCTGAAACTGGATGATATTTAAGGTCTCTTTCAACCCAAACCAATTTTTTTATTTCTATTTCTCAATCTCTATTTAGTTCTTTTTTCTCAAATGCCACTTCAAGCCAAAAAAACTGTCCACAATATGACTATGCTCTGGAAAAGTTTGTCCTGATGTGAGTAGAAGTAGGACGCACCTTTCCATTCTCTTTATCCTTCAAGACCATGCTTTTTCTGTGAAATGAGCATAAGACAACAGAAAAGCAGGCAACAAATCACAACTAATCTGGCAGAACACCTCACCTCTTCCCTGAGAAGTGGGATACACATCACCAGCTGGGGGTGTCACATTCGGCAGGTGGATTCTCAATTTACAGGCAGAACAGCTTGATTTAAGTCTGTTGACTCTTGGCTTCAAAGCACAAATGAGTTACTGCAGGGTAAAATGCTACTGCATTTTGGCAGCTTCACAGCAGCTGTCTGAGTGTCTCTACAGCTCACAGCAAATGTGGGATCACTGAAGACATCTCAGATCTCCTTCTTAGTTTGGAACAATACAGGGAGATGCTGTTTCTTCATCTGTGGTTAGTGAGTACATTTACTTGGAAAGAAAAGATGTAGTTGCTAATTCTTCCTCCTACCTACTTTTGAGCAGGCCACATATATTTCTGGATCTGAGAAATCAATTTATCTCCAAAAATAAAGTTTGCTTAGTCTTGGAAAAAGACATATACTCAGGACATAACCAAGGACTCAGAAAAATGCACATATGTGCATTTGCCCCATATTTTGGAGTTCTCAGTTCACTGATTTAAACAGTAAGGCAGTAGAACTGAAAGAAGATTTTATCACAATTTTTCTTTTATCAGCAGAGTAGTCAGTTTTATATCAATGCAATGATAATGGCTCACTTAGCTCAAGCTTTTAGTTGGCTACATTTGCTTTCGTTTTCTTTCTCTTTTGCTTGATGTTCAGGAGAATTAACACCAGGAGAAATGGAACACTCAGGTCTATAAACAGAGGTAAGAAAAAAGCTCAAGGAGTTAGCATGGGCTTGTTGAGTATTCTTAAAGGATTAGTATTGTGAGAACAATTAATGGGTTCACTACAGAACAGGACTGATCCAAGGTTACATTCTGACACCATTGTTATTGGTTCTAGCAAATTATTGGATACTGAGGAAAGAATAGTAATTTGCAACAATTTACTTCTTATTGATGTTTTAAATTGTGTGTAACTCCTGCATAGAGAGAGCAATACACAAGGTAAGGAGGCACTAATTATTCCATTGCAGTCTCTTTAACAAAAATACCCTTTCTCATTGTAGAAAAAAGGACAAAAATTCTAAAAGTAGTTTTATTTTGACAGAAACTTTATAGCATTAATATAACTATGTGAATAGAAGAATTATAAGTAACAAATAAAGATGTTGATTCTTGATTATTTGAATATAAATACACACTACCAGTCTGTACTGGCTTTATGTGTTATATTTTTGATAAATCTAGTTAATGAGTAGGTAGAATAGGTAGAATTTTTCACTTCCTTTCTGTGTGGGTGACCAGGCACTGGAAGAGATGGTGCAGAGGGTGTGGAGTGTCCCTCACTGCACACAACCCTCTGCCCTGGGCTCTGGGATGACCCTGCCTGGGCAGGAAGGTTGGACTGGTGACCCATTGTGGTCCCCTCCAGCCCGACCCATTCTGTGATTCTGGGAGATAAAAGTTGATGTGTTGGAAAGGCCAGGCCAGCACAGAAGGCTGTTTAGATGAACAGGCAACTCTGACCTGCAATAAACACCTGTGGTGGTATTGTACAGAAGCAGAAACAGAGGAAGGCTGCCCTGCAGAGTACACAGGCATTTCTCAAGCAGGCGTGGATAGAGCTAGAAGAACTAAAGTTCAGCTGGAAATTAATCCAGATGGGGATTTCAGGAGCATGAAAAAGAGTTTCTATAATCATGTCATCAGCAAAAAAAAATATGGAGAATGTGAGTACAGAGATCCCCACTGCTCAGTGAAGCAAAGGAGATACTGAGTGGACAAGGCCTTGGATAAAGCCAAGACACTGAGAGTCTTTCTTGCTTCAGTTATTACCAGTAAGATCCATCTTCTGGTCTCTCGGGCCCGAAATCTCCAGGCAGAATTACAAGCATATGCAATATATAACTTTTGAACAGTGAGGTAAATCCCTTCAAGGAATGCAAAACCAACTGGGCATGAATGTGCCAGCTGGGCAGTTTACACACAATGCTTTGAACATTGTACAATCCACCAGATTTATAGCACGGCTGTGAAGGAATTGCATCACCACAGACCTGATAAGGTCAGTGCTTCACGAAAACATTTGTTGCATATGGCTATGCAAAATAAATTTGTTCAGCATATCAGAAATCTTAAACAAGCTTTGGCAAACTTAGTTGACTATTATTAAGGAGAAGGATGGGGTAATTTGCCCAAACAGAGACATTTGAGATACCTTATGCTGTCCAATACAACTATTCGGTTAGGGTAGATATGACACACCACTGTAGATAAACCTAAGTCCCTCTGAAGGTCAAACTGAGTACTTGAGGCACTCTAAAACTACACTAGATATCATTTAAGCAGTTTAGGTAGATGAATCCCATTCTTTTGTACTTATCTTTTAATCCAAAACACATGGACAGGCTCAGCTGTATCAGCTTCACATTCCTGTAGCAAGAATATTACAATACTATCTTTCTGGTTTCCTTAAACTGTAATTGAAGATACACATTAGAAAAACTTCTGTCAATAAGGACTACTAAGATAAATATAAGATAAAAGCAAAGAATACTTAGGAAAAAACTTCAGTCCTTAGGGTCTTGCTCAATAAGTCAACCAGCTGCCAATTTTGAAAGAATTCAATATGCATTTTTCTATGTATCTCTTCAAACATAGCTGTTTTCTTTAGGAATACTTGCCATCTTACCTACTTTCCAAGTCCAAAAGTAATCCAACTGATGTAGATGTTAGACCTTTGAGATCTTATATGACTGCTTCCAGGTTGTAACACACGTACAAGCACTCTGAGCTACACATGAAAAATTAGGCTCTATGTTAGATGAATGCTCCGTGCTATATTTCAGATGAGATATCTGTGGAGGATTTACAGGTGCTTTTTTGAGGCTGAATTTTTAAACTCTTGTTTCCAGGGCTTTAAAAAATGTGTTTCAGCACCTGGATGTGAGATATCTTTTGAAACTAAAGAGGTATCTTGCTACCTGCTAGACTTAGCTTGAGAATCTAGGGACATCATTAAGGGAAAATCTGTTTTCTTGTTCATGTGTGCATCAACTTTCAGTAATTTCATCAAAAGCAGTTGTGGCTTTTTATGAGCGCTTATTTCCCAAGCCTGCAAGATATTTCTGATCTTTGGCCCCTGCTTTAAGACCCTGTGTCTACAAGTCTATATCTTTCCACTCCTTTCTGAAGGGTTACTTGCTTTCTGGTGTCAAACATTTGGTGGTAATGAAACTCAGGAAAAATCAGATCATGCCAAATTAGAATATCTTGTCTTTTATGAAAGTAGCCAGTGAAAGAATGATTCAGCCTCCAGCTATACTGGAAATAAACTCAGTCCTAATTCCATCTGAGAAGAGCTGATGTTATTCTTGAAGCTTTTCATGCTCAAAGGGTTAGTGGCACCAAAAGCTGTGTTGCAGATCTTGCTGTCAAGGAAATTGTAGACAAAACAGCTGCCTTGTTTTTTGTGTCCTACCCCTACAGTGTTTCACTATAACCCAGATTCAAAGTTCTTCCCTTACTGGCAGTGTCTTTGAATTTCTTACCCAGCATAATGTTGTCCAAATGAACCTTTTCTTTTCCCACACTCCTCGGGTGGACACTCACACTGCTGTTAGAATATTATTAACTTATTCAGACAAAGTTTATCTGGATGATGCACACAATATGACATTGCTCTCAGAGGACTTAAAAATATTGCTAAGCTAGAGAGAATGTTAAAAAAAAAAAAAAAAAAACAAAAACCAACACAAACTGAAAGCAGATTATTCCAGTACAGAACATGTTTTAAGGCAGATTCACTTTTCCATGGGTCAGAGAAACACACAGTAAGGGATTAGTGAAACTACAGGAACACCCCTGTAATATTGCTTTCTATTGTAACACATAGAAAGCATCTATTTTTGTTATCACAACTATTTACTTAAGTTAGAGAAGAAAATATTTTTAATGTTGAAGAGAACTATAAGCAGATTCCTGATGGTGGAAAATATACACTTGTTACTTTGCTCCTCCGCATCTAGAAAACAACAATAACAACAACAACAACAAAAAGAGTTCAGAGATTCACAGCAGTATTTGATATGCAAAATCCTTCTTGGGCTTGATTTGAAAGGTCCATGATTGTGTATTTAGAAATATTTGTTGAACAGGACCGACTAACTCACTTCATGATGAATATTTTTCAATAAAATTTAAAAATTGTTGTATTGGCAATGTATAGACTGGAAAGTTTCTTTTCAGATGAACTGTAGGAGTTAGATATTTGATTCCCATTTAAAAATAAGCAGCAACATCTCCTGTTAAAATGCCACTGTTAAAGAAAAATAGTGAAAAATGTGTCAATACAGACACATGTAAGGGTACAACCAAGGGGATCTATGCATGTTTGTAATACTAAGCACATATTTAAGCACTTTTCTGAAATATGACAACATCTTTGCATGATTTGCTCACTTCCACAATCATAAATTTAAGAAAACTTTGTAGTATCTGAGCAATTCTTACCAAAAAAATGTAGCTCACTGAGCTAACATCTAACTCTGTGTGATTCATTGGTTAGTAATGAATTACACACAAGCTGTAAACACTGAAAAGTAACTCTGGAACATTGATATTGCTTTATTGAAAACCAAAGAAACCAACCCAGATCCACAAAACTTTTATACTAGAACAGATGTTTAGTAAAATCTCTTGTCTCAGACAAAAGGATTTTAAGTTCAGACACTAAGAAAATATAAGACCTGATAAACCAATAACACAGGGCAAAGACTGAAAGAGACTATAGACATGATATAGAATTACCTTTTCTCTTAGGAAAAAAAAAAAAAAGAAAAGAAAAAAGGACAAATGCAAAATCCTAAGCTCACCATCCTTTCTATAAGGTAATCATTAAGGAAAAAAATATTGTTAGAAATATGCTTGATAAGCACATTGCAAAATTGTTGTTTTAACATTATTTATTTATTTATTTATTTATTTAGGTCTACAAACAAAATCATATTATGCAAAAATAATTACAAAGCTACAAATTTGGCACTGAGTTATGGGATTTAGTTGTGACTTTTTTTTCTTTCACGTCCATCCTACTGACCATTGACAAAACATTTCAGCCTACTGGTCTCTGCATCTCAGTCCTCAAAACAGAAATATTTATCTTTCTTCACAAATAACTTGAGCATGAATTTATTAAAAATTCTTCTTATTAGGCGAAGGATATTCATTATGTTTACCCATGCCTGTGTTAAGGGATTTCTTCCTAGCAGAGCTGAAAGATTGAACCTTTGGATTCAACACACAGCCTAATACTACATCCCATGGATTCAGCTTTCTGTGCTTCTCAAGACCCAGTCTTCCTCATAAAAAATTTCTATAGCCAACAGGGGACCTTGAAGATCACCTTGTACCAACCCCACTGCTATGGGTAGGGATGTCTCCCACTAGACCAGGCTACTCAAAGGTCCATCCAACCTGGCCTTGAACATTTCCAGGGATAAATCATCATAACTTCCCCAGATATTCCTGATAGAATATATATAGCAAACAACACAAGTTTTGTGAGCCTTTGACAGATTTAACTCATGTGACCAGCACTTTCACATGGCAGGTGCTAAACCCTTCAATTTTCATATTGGCAGTCCTACAGTTTTTCTGCAGCAGGTTTATCATCTCATATGTATTCTGCCCATACACATATATAGCTACATTTTTTCCCCTTGAGCCACTAAAAGCTTTCTAGTCGCTATCTAGAAATATTAGGTTTGCCAATCTTTATTTTTCTTAATCCCCCAGTGCGGTGTGATCTAGTCATCTGCTTTTTGTTTGAGCTTCCTCAAGATTTATTCAGACCAAATCTCTTCTGTGAATTACCTGCAGAAGTTAGATAAGCAAGATGTATCTTTTTCACTGATGCAGAGAAGTTTGAAAGTATATTCGTGACATAAAACATTACTCATTGGTTAACAGTATAAGAATTAGAAAAGTCATTAATATAGTTAATGATCCTTAATTACATAATAGAATGCCTGTTACATGATTCTTTAGTGTCTCAGCATTTCCATGCATTATTGATAGCCAATTAGGTACAGATGAAAGAACCGGGAGAACTATTTGCAGCAAACAATTTATTTGATAAATTTGGCCTCCTTTTCTGTTTTTGAATTACCTGTAAGCAGGCTTTGATTTTTAAAAATGCCATTGTTGCTTCAAGTAAATCTTTTAAGCAGGGGTCTTCTAGCCTATGCTCTGATTGCAAAATATTTTACGTACTATTGCTTTCTAGGTATGAGTCATCCTTATTTCTCCAAAACACTATTTGTCTCTAACTCTGGTGTCATATGCTATTCCTTCACTAGATGAATACTAAACTCAGACTCTTGTGTTTTCCTCCTCTCCCTTCAAGCGTGATCTCATTCAGTCCAACAGATTCACTTTTCATTGTGACTGAATTTTCTTTTAAGAACAGCCAGATCTTTTAAAATGTGACTTTACAGGTTCTTCCTTTCCTTTTCTGGCAGACATGGCTGCTATTCTTCCCAGCTCCTGTGCTGAGTGGAAGAGTCTGTTTTCTCAATAGGCAGATACATGCACTGGTCAGTGGTCATTTTAATGTCTTCAAAGTTGAAGACTCCACAACATTTCTGAGAAACCTTTTGCATTGCTCAACCACCTGCACAGTAAAAAAAATATTTTTTTATGTTTAAACCAAGATTTTGCATTTCATTTTGTGCCCCAATGTCCCTTGTCTTTTATTTAGGCTCCACTAAAAAAGTCTGGCTCCACCTTCTTTACTCTGCTCCTCAGGTATTTACACACATTGACATGATCCCCCTTAGATTTCTCTGTCCCAGATTTACAGCCACATCCCTCTCAGCTCTCCTTGCACCTTAGGTGTTCCAGTCCTTTAACCATTTTCATGGTCCTGCTCTGCACTTGTTCCAAAATGTCTATCTCCCCCTTGGACTCAGGAATCCAAACACAGAGACAGCAATAGATGCTGCCTCCCCAGTGTTGAGTACAGAATAAGAATCACCTCCTCAGGCAGGCTGGCAATCTCCCCTAACACAGCCCATTATACTGCTGGCCATGTTTGCCACAAGAGCACACTGCTGCCTCTGAGTTACCTTGTTATCTCCCAGGACCCTGTGGCCTTTCCTGCAAAGCCATCTTCCTTCAAAGGCACTTTTCCAGTCTTTCTTGGTGTGTATAATTATTCATCCATGGTTGCCTCTGCACTCAGCACTGATGAGTTACAACTCGAGTCCTGTGTCCAGTTCGGGGCCCCTCATTACAAGAAAGAGATTGAGGTGCTGGAGGGTGTTCAGAGGAGGACCACAGATCTGGTGAAGGGTCTAGAGACTTTGTCATCTGTGTAGAAGCTGAGGGAGCTGGGGCTGTTTAGCCTGGAAGGAAGGAGGCTCTGGGGTGACTTTATCACTCTCTACAGCTCCCTAAAAGGAACTTGTAGCCAGACAGGGGTTGGTCTCTCCTCCCAGGAAACTGCTGACATAATGAGAGGACATGGGCTCAAGCTGCTCTAGGGGAGGTTCAGGCTGGACATAAGGAGGAAATTTTTTATGTAAACTGTTATTAAACATTGGAATGGGCTCCCCAGGGACATGATGGAGTCACCATCCCTGAAGGAGATCCAGAAATGCCTGGATACTGCAGGTAGTGCCATGGTCTAGTTGACAAGTCGGTGATCAGTCAAGGGTTGGACTTGATGATCTTGGAGGTCTTTTCCGACCTAGATGATTATGTGATTCTGGGGTGCAGAACTTGCCATTTCCCTTTATCAGACTCCAAGAAATTTCTCTCAGCATTAAGGGATTACACTAAAAGGATGTATAGAAACTCAACTGGTGACCTCTGTCAATAGCTACATTCCAAACCCAACTTCTCTGTCTGAAAGGAGCTGCAGCTTGCCTGGATGTTGGTTCATTTACATTCTGTGGGTGGTCCCACAGGTTTGCATGGGCTGGCTTTGCTGGGAAGGCTCTTAAGCAGTCTGGATATTAGGTCCTTGTTACTGTTATCTTAAAACCAGTCTTTATCACTGTTTTCTGTAAAGCTCATTTTAAGGCTAAAATATATCTCACTCTTAATTCTAGTAGATAAAAACACCTGATTTGAAGAGAAAATGTGAAAATAAATGAGTCTTAAAATTGTTTTCAGTTTTGTTCTCAAGTTATACAAATCAAGTCTATTTTTTTAAGTGTAAAAAATTAACAAATAGATTTAAAATGAGATGTTAAAAATTTTTCTCTGAGATCTCCTCAGAACTACTTTATATGTATTTTATAAAATCCTAAAAGTTTGTGCTATTTCTATGAATAATATCTAAATAATATCCATGCCATCAGATATGAAGAAGGATTAATAAGAAAATTAAAGACCTTATGTGTATGTACTAAAATTTGTCTTTCATAGATTTTCAAGAGCAGATCTGATACTAAATAAGTTCTATAATATCTAACAAGTGTTTCAGAATGTAGTCTCTCACATCTCTCTCTCCATGAAGGTGAGTGATTGCAGCAGGCACTAAAAAGTATTATTAATCAAAAGTCTATATCATAGCAACTCTAGCTAACTTCTTCCCTCCCCCTGCAACTTGAATAAACCCATTACTGCTGCTTGAAATTTCAAGTGACAGCTAATTTAAGTGTGGTTTCATATTAAGGGTTCCAAAAATTACAAACTACTGTTTAGATTTATTTGCTAAGTCATGTAGCAGAACATTTTACAAGACTGTCTGTAAAACTAGACTGAAAGAGAGAACACAGTTACAACTGGGTGATTTTAATTTATTGTCCATTTTATTTTGTTTTGTTCACGTCAGGGAATGAACATAGTTCTTATATTCTACCAGAGCCACTGACATCTCTACTTAAAAATTCTTAAAATGTTAAAATGTTGGTGTGCTGTAATACACATGTTGCCTTGTAAAGACAAGGAAAATTTAGTGCTTTTGTCTCTCATAGGCCCAGATAAAAGAGGAGAAAACATTCCATCATAGCCAAACCCTAATAATTTCACAAAACATAGCTCACCTTACCCTGCAATGGTTTAAACCATAACAGAAGAGAACAAACCTGTCTTAGACACTGTAGCAACCATTCAGCACAGGCATTTACACCTACTGCAAATAAGCTGTAATCAAAAATCCATTGAAGCCTTTGTACCCACTCTGTGAGCTGATGAGGTCATGAGAATTTGGTGAAACTACTGCTTTATTCCCTTCCAGGAGGGAGCACGTTGCTCTTTATAAACAAAGGGTGGAAAATAGAACTGCAACAGGGAGAGTAAGGTCTGAGCAAACTGTGACGTGTATAAAACCAGCAGCACGAGATTTACCTGGCATCTCCTATTCAGTGCACATGTTATTGATTGACACAGACTCAACATGTTGATTCATGCTATTAAATTCTTAAGTCAATGCCTAAAAAGGTTACTGCCATCCATAGTGTGATTGTTGATGAGGTTCCTGACTTTGCATACATTACCAAGGTCTGGCTGGATGACTTTGTAAAACTATTATTGGTCCAGATGTCTTCTTTTGAATCTTAGCTCATAAAAATTTGAGAAAGGGCTAAAGCAGTGATACTACAAGGCTTTTAATAGAGCAGAAAAAGCAAGAGCAGAAGGTGGAATTCAGCAAAGCTCAGACTAGTGGTTAGATGTGTTATTTTAATGATTAAGAAAATTTATCCTAGAGGTACAGTGCAGGGTAATAACTAGTAGACTAACTCAACATACCACTTGCAGTCCCAACAAAAGGCATTCTCAAGGCTGCCTGGTTTGTGTTGCCATGTGGACAATGCACTGTCTACATTGCAGCACAAATTAAAACAGTAGCAATCAAAAGCAAAATATGTTCCCCTTCTATTACCTTCCAGGATTCTAAAAGCAATTATTAATATATAAGGCTTTAATTTAGCTATACACTTTCTTTTTTTCCCTCTACAAATAATCAAGATCAGATCTGATGGAGTAATTGTGCCTTACACCTTGATTTACTGAAATTCAGGTGAGTGAATGTAAAGAATGTAAAGAATATATTCAGTTTGACCTGGGAATGAATCATTTCAGAAAGTGTTAATGTGATTCCAGTTGTATTTAAGGAACAGACCAAGTGAAGGATTTAGTATAAATTTTCTTGGTATAATGATGGTTTATGGAAAGATATCAGAGTTACTACTAAACAAGCTCTCTCAGGTGTCAGGAGGTATATACTCATGTTAGGTCAAGGTCCCATCTGGGGCATATTACACTGCCTCACCACAGGTGCTTGATTGGTAGTTCTGGACCCTGGTGATATTAATTTGCATAAATCCTGCTTAATTTGCTTAAAATTTGCTTGAGGTACAGGTGTATGTAGAGTTAAGTGCTTTGATTAACAGGAGTAGATTTAAACATGTACTTATATCATGTTGTTAATTCCCACGAAAGCGATTCATTAAAACACTTATGAAAAATTAACTTTTGTACTGAGTACACAATATCAGGTACCATGCTATAACTGTGCACTGCACATGCAGGTATCCTAGTGCATGTTCACAGTGGTTACCATGGCACTGTGTGCTTCTCCTGCTCAGCACTTCTACTGATGACACAAAGCTGTGAGGAGTGGTTCGTGCCCCAGAGAACTGTGCAGCCCTTCAGAAGGACCTTGACAGGCTGGGGAGATGGGCAGAGAAGGACTGTCTGAAGTTTAACAAGGGCAAATGCAGAGTGCTGAACCTGGGGAAAAAAAATTCCAGGCACCAGCACAGGATGAGGGCCAACCTGCTGGAAAGCAGCTCTGTGGAGAAGGACCTGAGTGTTCTGATGGACAACAAACTGCCCATGAGCCAGCAGTGCCCTGGTGGCCAAGAAGGCCGAAGTTATCCTGGGGTGCATTGGGAAGAGCATTGCCAGGAGGTTGGGGGAGCTGATCCTGCCCCTCTACTCAGCCCTGGTGGGGCACATCAGGAGGGATGTGTCCAGTTCTGGGCTCCTCAGCACTAGAGACATGGAGCTCCTAGAGCAGGTCCAGTGGAGGGAAATGAAAATGGTGAAAGGTTTGAAGCACTTCCTTTACAAGGAAAGGCTGAGAGAGTTGGGCCTATTCAGCCTCAAGAAGAGATGGCTTAGAGGGCACCTCAGCATAATATGAAAGTATCTGAAGGGAGGGTTTCAAGAGAATTGATCCAGGCTCTTCTTGGTGGTACCAAGCAATGGGACAAGAAGCAATGGACAAAACTTGACGCACAGGAAGTTCCACCTGAATATGAGGAATAACTTTATTGTGTGCAGGACCATACACTGGAACAGATTGCTCAGGGAGGCTGTGGAGGCTCCCTCACTGGAGATATTCAAGAACTGTCTGGTTGCAATCCTGTGCAGGGTGCTCTAGGATGATGCTATGATTACAGAGAAAAAGGGTGGAGCTTCTAGCACTTTTTGATTCCATGCCACTGGTGTCATGAGGGGAGCTTAGTTTCAAAAGAAGGAAGCTGGGGCTGAAAACAGAAGGGTCACCAGCTTTTTCAGCCTTAGCCATTCTGTGATGCTGTGATTCTGTGATTCTGCAAAGTTATGATCCATTTCGTCAACTGGAAGAAAACTCAGTATCAAAAAGCTGATTATTATTTATTGCTGAGTGTTCTTAAAGTTGCTGTTGTATAAGGGTTTTTTTTTTTCTCTTTTTCCATCCTGTCTTGCTTGGCTTTTCTCCTGTTTTTTAAAAAAGTTCAAAGAGAAAGCCACAAAAGTTAAAGAACTGCCCATGAAGAGATACTCTCCTGTGCTTACCTGCTTACCTTTTGCTCTGAAACACTTTGGGGCTTGTTGCTGTCCTTTTTACTGTAACACTAGGTTTGACTGCGCTCAAAATAGTGTCCTAACTTTTGAGTTGCAAGGCCAGTCTCAAGACAGCTCAAACTTACCAAGATTTACTTGCTATGAAATGGAAAGAGTATTTCAAAATCATGCAAGTAATGTTTTAGCCTTTACAGAGTGGTGAACTATTCTTTTGTCCTACTGTATTTAATACCCATAGAAGACAAATTACTTCTATGGACTGGACAATCTGTTCCAAAACTGTCAAAATGTCTGTGTTCCTGAAAATATTCAGCTTTCTTGTTACCTGAAATGTATTGGCCAACTGGTATTGCTCAGTTAAATCCTTCAAGCAACTGACTAGAGACACCACTAAAAGACTCCTGAAAATTCAGCCCCACTGCTTGTGTTTAACAAGGAACAGCTGAGTGAAAAAAAAAACTTCAGATAAACAGAGGACAGTAGAAGAAAAAGATCTGTAAATTGCATTATTGAATATATTTTCCTCTTTTTAAGTAGCAATTTCTACCCATTTGTTTCAAAATATATGCTTGGTGAATTACAGGCCATTTCATGCTGGAAATAGCATTCAACACAGAAAACTGGAGTATTCACTTACACAGAAAATCATGTGAATCACTGTGAGGAATCTAATAGGATGCAAAATGTTTTGGTTCGAGTATTTTAAATGTATATAGAGAGATGCTTTTAAAATTTCTTTTATAATAAGAGCATTTGGTGGAATATTTTGGTTTTCATATGAATGGCTGAAAAAATTTCTATTCTACTCACAGTATGAATTATTTTGACACCACTGTGTTTTTTCATGGGAGATGATCCACTGATGTATCTGTTCTCATTTTCTACCAGAGTTCTTTAGACTTCCTTGTAAGATATCTCACCCATGATACACTAAGGTCCCCTCACAATTTCTCATGGGTCACCCCATCCCATTGGTGGACATGTAATGCAGGATGTTAAAATCCAGAACAACTGCCAGGAGACACCTTCTATGAAACAGATGCACAGGAAGTGGTGTTTTGATAGAAATCACATACTTCACCAGTTTATGTAAATTCACCTTTCAATTAAAAAACAAAACAAAACAAAACAAAAAAAACCAACACACAAAATACAGACATGGATCACTAAGTCCCCTTCTCCTCCAAAGCTTTGTTTGACATAATCACAACACTTCTGTTATTTTCTACAACTCTAGTGATAGTAATATGTATTCAGATGCCACAGGGCATACATAGATGATAGTAATAATCAGTAACAATAATCATGTTTCTGATTTCATCCAGTTTCATACTTTTCAAAGCCTACTGTTATCAGCAGCTGAAATTCTGCAGCTGAGGGTTTAGAATTACCCCATAGAGATTAAATCTCACTGTAAGTGGCCTTTGTATATGCATGAGTGTTATATTAAAAAGAAAAATTATCATTCATTGTAAAAGCAGATCATTTTAAAATAGCCAAATTAAGAATGAACTAATGAAAGAGAGATAGTAGTGAATATTATCAATATTCATAATAAATAAACTTACGTGTTACCAGTATACCCTCAAAATATATCTGACATTCTCTTATCTTTGCCAGATGAAACTTCATGTCTCTCAACCTGGAATTTTCATTTCCCAAGGAGCTTTAATGTTTGTATGAAAGTTCTGTCCTGACAGCAACCTTCAGGCACTTCACTGACATTATCTCTGAGTTACAAAACTTTGAGGAAAACCAGAATTATTTCCCTCATAAGCATCAATAAAACCCAATAAACCTGAATATGATTGCCTAACATATGATGAGGGTTCTTCTTACAACCCAAAGATGTGTGTATATATGTATATATATATATATATATATATATATATGGAAATTAAAACTGAGATATTTAAAAACATTCCTTTAAATGCTAAATATATTTGCTGTTGTTGAATTCAAAGCTTTCTGGTTGCTTTAGCCCATCCTCTGTGCTGCAGCATTGTACTAGCAGCACATTTGTGGAAAAAAAATGCTGTAGAAAACTTCACAAGAAGACTTTAAGAGACTCAGTTGACACCTAGGGAGCTATCACATCTCTAGTGAGATGGTTCTAACTGTAAAAGACAAGAAGTCACAAACTTCCCACTTTTCAGCTGAGATCCAGACCTCAGGACACTCTGCTGTCACAGTATTTTTTCTTTATTCTTTTTCCTTCCTTGTTTTGGGTTTCCTTTTCCTCTGTCAGTGTTCTCCTAAGTGATTGTCAATCCATAGCCTTATTTTTGCTCTACACTTCTCAGTGATTTTGTTTTTTTCAATCCTGATACACTTATAGCATATCTTAATCCTTTCTCTGCTTTATATATACATAAAACAGGTCAGAAAAACACAAGAAGTAAAACTTCATATTTATATTTCTATATTCATGCCAGAAAGGTTTGTGTGTTTGACCAGTCTTAGAGTTAAACCTGTCATGAAACTTCTCTAGTTTATTAGATTAAAACAGTTTTTCTTTGATTTCTTTTCTTTTCTTTTCTTTTCCTTTTTTTAATGGTTAATCCATCAAGGAAAAAGAAGGAAAAAAAAGCATAATTCAAAATTTGAGCTAATCTCCTCTGAGAAAAATTAAAATGGAAGTGCAGCTTACAAGTATCAGGCTGTTCAGGGACAGTTTTTGTGCTAAGAGAGGATAAATATATTAAATATATTCGTTGTGGTTATTTGTTTTAACTTAATTGGGATATACAGGAATTAGTTGCTGGAGCACAAGTCGAGTTTAAGTTATGTCCCCTGCAAATTAAGCTGTAGTACCTATTTGTGTGGCTGTACAAGTCCAGAATTGTATTAGCTTTCACCTTGTCTATGCTCTCCATCAGAAGTTCAAGAAATGGGATATTTATCAAATTTAGGGACCATTTGACCTTCTTCAAGTTAATACAAAATCAGATTGACCTATGGTTGCCAGTATCAAGAGCTAGTTCACTCATTTGATGCCTTCTAGATAGGGATGACCAAACGGTTTGACCCAAGATCACTGATGAGCTACATCCTATTAACCTCCAAAAAAGGAGAAACAAGAAAAGGAAAGAGAAATAGGGTACCAAAGAAGCTTCAAAGTAACAGCTGTGTTTGATAAAGAAAATAGCAGAAATATGGTATAATGGCTATATAATTGATCTGCTCATCAGTGACAGCAGTCTGGGGATAAAGGGCTGTAAAGCCATTAGTATTTAGCAGTCCCAGCAAACTTTAGGACAGTAACCTCCTAGTGACCACATTCTTGCTCTTTCACACCAGAAGTCAGCTTTGTTCTCCCCTATGCATGAAACAAGGCTTGCCAAAAACACGGAGACAAAAGATCCAGAAGAGGATCTGTATCAGTAATTTCACTACATTAAAAAATGGCAAGATGGTTTGAGAAAGAAACTTATTTACATGAGGGATCTCAGCAATGTGATCGTTTTTACCTTTGTGGTTTTGTTTTTTTTTAGATTCTTATATCCTAATTTAACACACCAAATATTACCTGATTTTGTATGAGGAGGGAACACAATGACTTGACTATTTGAGTCAAGTCTGATTGCAGGTAAAGGACTGGGCATTCATCCAGAATGGGTTTTTGTTTGGTTATTTTTATTTTTCCTTCCTTTTCTTTTTTACTATGCACAGTTAATCACAGAAAAACTGAGATTCTGTGAGGGTGGTGCAGCACTGGCACAGGTTGCCCAGAGAAGATGAAGATGCCCCATCCCTGGCAGTGTTCAAGGCCAGGCTGGATGGGGCTTGGAGCAGCCTGGGATGGTGGAAGGTGTCCCTGCTCATGGCAGTGGGTTGGAACTGGATGATCTCCAAGGTCCAAATCAAACCATTCTATGTTTCCATGATTCTATACAAATTCTGAAATAATTTGTGGCAAACTTAGAGAGTTCCAAGGACCTCACATGATTCGTTCTACAAATACGCGTCCATTAAATAAAATTATGAAAGACTTCATCTATTAGATTTTCTGTAAATCAAAAGTAGAGCACATTTTCTTTTTTATGTTCCTGAGCAAGTGGCAAAATTCAACTGTCTGAAAAGTTTCAAGATTTTAAATTTGAACCTATAAATTTTTCTATTTTTGCTAAAGCAAGAGAATAATTCCCAAGTGAAAATAGCCTAACAGAAATGGACTTGTGATATTCTATTTTATCTTATTAATGGGAATTTTGGGTTAAAATCATTAATTTTTTACATTTTTGTTTTTCTTTTTTAAGCCACTGCTTTTGAACAAGAAAACGCTTATCGAAATAGAGCGAAACAAGTCTACTTTACTTCCACTTTATATATTCCTACACTATGTCTATCTGCACACCCTGAAGGCTAAGTTGACAGTAAATTTGCCTTAATGCATTTTGTGTCAAACAGTGCTGCCAATGTCTGTGTGAGAGTGCTCTGAAGAGAATATTTAGGTGAAAAGAGAGAACAGCCTTTCTCATAGTGCTCAAAAGGAAGCCCTGAGGAACAAAATAGGTCTCTGAATTAAACTTTTTGATTTTCTAGGTGATGTTCTCTTGCATTTGTAAATCCAAATAACAATTTCATAACCATTAGTGCCCATGAATTATAGCTTATATTTGTATCAAAAGTGAATCAATAATTTGCAATAGATCTTTTTGCCACTTATGCAATGAAACATTATAAAAATATATTGCTGCTTCAAAATAGAAAACTATTTAATCAACTTAAATTAAATTTCAAATTAAAATAGAGAAAATAATCTGTGTTCATTCACTCCTATCAATATAGATACTGTAAAATAAATAGGAAAATAGATTCCTGCTCCTGAGAACTTCAAATGTGATTTAAGGAATTTTCAGTCTGAGAGAATATCAGAGCACTTCACAGCTCTTTCTGAGGACTGACTCTAACCTAATTCTGCCTTTTAAATCTATAGAATACCCCCAAATTTTCATTATTTTATGATATATATGCTAAACTTTGACTTAATTCAATTTTTGTGTCTAGGCCAGTGCCAAAGGACACTTGGGTATATTTCATGTGAAAATAAAAATCCATTTGTGTTCCTTGTCTGAATGCAGGATGAAATTAGAGTTTCTCCAGGTCTCTGACACCTGTCTGAAGAAAACTTATAAGGGTCTGTCTCCATTTGGAAAAAAAAAACCCAATCTCTGGAAGATTTGTTATTCCTGCAGGATCCCACCAAATAATCTGATCCTTAGGAAAAACATATCATCCCACTGGGCAGAGCTCTTTCTCAGGTTCTGATTCAGGATATACACACACACACACATATATATACATATATATATATATATGAATTTTGGGGAAATGAGTAGCAGTCTGCAGGACTGAGCCACAGGCTAAAGCTTTCCCAGATGATATCCCATCAACAGGCTCCAGAGGTTCATCTCTTTCCCTACAGCATCACTTCCTCTCACCAAAGCTCATTTTCCATCAGACAAATACAAGTACTAATATCTCCCTTTCAAACATGGGCTCAGAAATGCAAGTTACAAACTGACTTAATTTTCTTGCATAGACAAAAGCCTGGTCTGCCAGTGTGCTATTGTAGAGAGGCTAATATTTCCCTTTAGCCTTAATTTATTTGGATCTGAAAGCTTAATATTGCCAGTTCTTCACAAAATTAAGAAAGAATGCCTGTAATGAAAAGGCAATTGTATTAGAACAAATGTTCATCTTCCCATATTATTCATTTTCTCACTAAAATATGATGGCAAAATCACTCACTTACAGATTAAGAAACTACTGTTAGATTGTGATATTAATAATAGTAGTGTTTATTATTTCTGTTTATGTTGAACTATTTTTTATTAAAAAAAAAAGGTATATATATATATATTTAATGGGTAGTTCTTTTACTCCTCAGCAGAGACAATTCTACTACATACTGGTTTAGGAGATAAAACCTGTCCAAACTTCAGTGAAGATCAGAGTGTCTTATCTTAAGTTGGATTACTACTCTTGCAGGCTGAGACCAGATAAACAAAGCCCTTCTATAACTCCAGGGCTGTAGTGATCAATTTGCCTGGTGCACGACTCTGGGGACCATGCTGTTTTACCATCTTGATTGCAATGATAAATCCATCATTATGTTCAGTGCGGTGGAAACAGCTCAGAGCCTTGCCATTTGTGGCAAATCTTTTCTATGGCAGGCTCATAGTAAATCAGTCTAACCTGAGCTGACAATGATTGATTCTGAACAAAATGTCATGAACAATCAAATCCTCTGTTTTCTCCTTCTTTTAAAGCTGAATAGATTTAACTCCCTAAATCTAACTAAATTCCAAATAAAAGAAAATGGAGAAGGATTGCTTGAGGGTGTTTTCTTTTCTCTGATTGATAATTCTGGAAAAAAAAGGGGAGATTTAATTCACATTTTAGAAATCTAAAGTGTGTGGCAAACAATGCACCTGTTATTTACAGTCATTGATCATTACTATCATTAAGAGTCAGATAAACACATATTTTAATCCGCATCAGAGTGCATGTGTGGGAAGGAGACAGGAAGATTTATCAGCTCTCTGAGGCAGGTATTGTTTCTTTCCTTCTGCTTGCTTAAATCCCTCCCATAATGGACCTGCACTAATGATTGGAGTGCCTGAAACATTTTGTGACACAGACAGCATCAATATTGTAACACGGCATTAGAGTCATCCAGTCAGCCTTCTGATTTATCTTGGGTTGTTTTTTCTGACCTCATAAAAGTTGTTGGAAAGGACCCTGAACCATTATAGGTGTTAGGGGGAACCTAAATCTGTCCCAGAAATCTGTGTTGGTCAAAATCTAACATTTGATTGAACGTGGTTGAATCAAATCCTCTATTTTTTGTTGATAAAAAATGTACAGAAAAGAACGGAAAACTGTTCTGGCCCTAAAGCTGAATGTTCCAAAGCCTGGAGTTAATTTTATAAGCTAATTTTTTTTTGAAGCTATATTTAGAAAATAATATACTATCATGGTATCCCTTAAAGCAGCCAGGTTTTTCTGGAATAGATGCAAATCGTAAAAAAGACATGAGCATATCTTCTTGCTTTACAGTTTGTGACCAAAAAAAAAAAAGAAAAAAAAAAAGTGATGTTGAAATAAAATAGCTTTGGCTTTTGTGCATACTGAATAGAAAATGAAAATGATACAGTCACTGAAATGATTACCTAATTTATTTGTTTATCAAGAATATTGGATGAAAGAAAGTAAGGGAATTGAAATTAAATGAATTGTAAGCATCTTTCAAATCTATTCTTTTTTCTAATCTACAGAGATCAGACACTTTGGAGAGGCAATCAGCTTCGACGTGAGGTAGAACAAACAGAAGCATCTTCCAGCTGAGACAAAAGGCTTTGCAGAGCTCCTGTTTGTGAGGAGATGTGAAAAGAATAGCTTAAACTGATTATCAGATATTTTTATACTTTTTTGGAGGAGTGGGACTCTTTCAAATATAGTATGTGAATATCATGCTTGTGAAACTGAAACACAAGCAAAACTTGCTGTAGATGGGGTATTATTCTTTGCAGAGCCCTACTAATATAACTGCCTCTGACCCAAATTAAAATCATTATTCCTATTCACATTTTTTAATCAGAATTACTAGGGGAAAGGCAGTTCTGCTTCACAGAGGATTTAATTATATCATCAGGTTTTGATATTAAAAACTTAGTTTAGTTTTGATTCAGAGCAAATCCCAAAAAATTCTCAGTGACAGGAATAGTCCAAGGGTTCTTAATACAAAGGCAATCCACTCTGAGATACTGAACCTGGGCTGCAGTTTCTGAAAGCCCTGGGATTTCTGGATTAGAGGCAATCTCCCTGCTTGGCTGCCTCAGTGACATGAAGCTTCATAGTCTGGGCTCTTCAGTAAAACAAACCAATAGCCACATATATGAGTTTTCAAGAAAGCAGGGATGTTTGGAAGATGCCTGTCAGGCAAGTTCCTAATACTTGGAGTCTAAAATAACTGCTATTAAATTTAACTCTCTGTGGGCTTTTCCATGACATTCTCAAGTAAAAGCTCTTTATTTGTTGTTTTCCCCAGATATTTTCCAGTCAGCATTAATCACTCCATTATTGGTTATTGCCTACAATATCAATGCAGACAAGAATGGGTTTGTCAATGGTGCTGAAGACCTCTGTCCACACCATAGGGTGTGGGGTGTTCAGGGAATTGATTTGGCCTCACTGTAGTTTGCTTGTGGACAAGTATTCTTCTGTTTCATTTAACCCAAGAGTAATCTCATTTCGAATTTCTTTTCTGAAAACCAACACTCCTAATCCAAATTAAAATGGTAATATTCCACCTAGAAAAGGTTATACCATGACTTGTGGCCTCACTGTCTGGGGATATCCTTTGTATCCTCAGGCCTGGCTGCTGTTCAACATTGTGCCAAGTAATAAACACCTTTTAGAATTGTGCCAAAACTTTGCCAGGTGGCAGTGCAGGTTTGGCCTTCCTCAGGAAGTTACTGTGAAGCAAATTCAAGCCTAAGTCATTTGACACCATTATTCCAGCGTGGATCCCCTTACAGAGTCAATCAGTAGACATTAACTAATCAAAGCCTTTTCACCTTAAAATCCAGTGACAGTGAGCAAATCACAAGCACCAATCATGGGGAATTAAGTGGAGTGTTGCATGGAGAAACTTTAATATAGAGATTTTTTTTTTACATGAGGGGCAGACAGAAAAAGACATAGCATAAACAAAGTGACTCAGAGCTGACTTTCAGTTGTTCATATAGATACTTAATACAATTTGAAACCAAACTCCTAATTAGTTCCTGTGGAAGTTTTTTGGATATAATTTGAGCAGGTCGCCATGCTTCACGTTAAGGAAAAAAACAAAACAAAACAAAAAAAAGCCACAAAGCAAACTAACCAGGTTTTGACCTGGATTAAGCACAATTGGTTGCCAGAGGAGGCTAAGAGCCTAGCAGAATTAAAACATAAATTATAACTATCTATCAATAATAGAAGTAGCAGTATAATAGCAAATACTGGGTCAGTCAATGAGCAGTGAATCAACAAAATCAGCACAATTTCAGAAATGAGAAAGTACTTGTAAGACCAGGCTTCAAACTCACCCCACCCAAGATCTGGTAGCATTTTACTGGAAGGCTTTCCACTGTTTATTCTGAAATACCTGAGATGCTAGCTTCTGCTGATTATGCTACTGGAAAGTAGATAATCAATGAATCCACACATTATACCAGTGAAAAACACACTCACATTAATGAAATAATTTTGTATTTCTCTTCAAATATGAACATTAATATTAAAAATATTGTTTGTGTTAGCATTTCTAAAGATTTTTTTTTAATCTGACCCATGCTGAGATCATTAAACTTGTAAAATTATGCCTATAATAGCAAAACAAATAGGGCCAGGGCTAAGGCCCATACAAGAGGACCTGATTGTTCACCCTGCTAAACAGATAATCCACCCTGGCCAAACTGCACAGGAGGAACAAGCAGACTCACATTCAACATTGGGCCAAGATCCAAGTCTGGCACAGGTAGGACAATTCCAACAGTGTTTAGGAGGATAAGGGTATTTTATTGTGCAGTTCAATTTGGGCTGTGTCACTAAGCTTCAGAGACAGAAAATATTGCCTTGCACATTTTATTGATTAAAGATTATAGGTGTACGAATTACACTGAATCTTTTTTTTTCCTCTAGCAAATCTCAGCCTTAATTTTTCTCAAATATATTACTCCAAGAATTGAAAAATCCATTGCTGACATTATTCTATGTATATGAAACTGTCCCTCTCTTGAGACACATTGGCTCCTGTGCTTACATCTGTACTACAAACTTATAAAAGTACCCAGTTCCAGGGATTACCCCACAATTATCCATACAGTCAGGTTGTCAGTACTGCTGTAAGGGGACTTTAACTGAATTTTGGCTTCCTAAAACTGTTGCACAATTGTTGGACGTGGATAAGTGATTTTATCCTTATGGGTGTGAGTTATGCTTCGCTGTTTCAGTCAGAGTGATCATTGGGTTCTTTTGCTGGCTGTTATAGGAGTAGCTGATGGGTAGGAGTAGTTTATGGGTAGGAGTAGTTTATGGGCAGGAGTACCTGATGGGTAGGAGTAGATGCACTGTCACAGGGCAGTGCTAAACTGACTCACTGCTTTCCTATAGAGCAGACTGGCAGTGTCCAAACTACACAGTCCTTGTCCCTGGGCCAGCACTGGGCCTCAGTGGTACCAGCAGAGCCTTAACACATAATTATGATTTTATGTGCTTTTCAGGACAGGATGTCAGAAATAACACGAGCTCTATTTCAGCCCAGCAGTATAAGAGTTTTATGGCACAGAAGTAAAGATAACCTCTAGGAAATCACATGACAGTGGCTATTTGAAGGTGCCAAGGCTGTGGGGACAGTGTTGAAGAAAGATGTTGGGCAGAGAGCTCCAAACCTGACGCAGTTTCATCCTCATTGCCTTTGAGGGACAGTCTCTGTCTCTGGAGTCTGCAGTCGAAGACATCTTGCTTCTTGGTGGAGCTAGAACAAGTGGTATAAATCTCCAAGGGGAAAAGACTGTCTTTGCTCCCTCGTGGTCTTTTATTTAGCAGCATGGATTCACCCAGCACGGTTTCTACAGCTGAAATACGCATACGTTGTTTTCAAGATTAGGAAAGCAGTGATTTATTATCTTTTCACATGCAATTGCCTGTAGGATGAACAAGAACAGCTGTTCAGTAGTGTAGAGAAGCAATACACAATAGTTTGCTGCAGGGTAGGAAAGGGAGGAATTCCATAATTTGATTTGGTAGGGGAGCTTCTATCCACAGAAGTGGCCAAATGTAGGTTTATTCAGGAAATCTTTGTCTCACTGTGAAAAGTGCTATTGTCTCTTAATTACTACCCCTGATAGCCAAGTCCTTAATATTACATCTGTGCTGAAAGGCAGTATTCTCCAGAATCTTGCAGAGGCATTGTCTGTGTTCTGGCACGGATGATGCAAGACCATCCCAGAATAACAGCACCCTCTTCTGATCAGTCCTGAGGTTCTTCGTTTTCCCACTATCCATCACTGTCAGCTCCCATTACTGCAGTTTCTGAGATCCATCAGACTCCCTGCACAGTGTAGTGCACCACAGAAGGCTATGGGAAATGTAATCATTCCCACAAAAAATGTAACTTCCTCTTTTTTAGTGAATAAAGTGTAAACCAAGACGCAAGTTCACACACAAGCAGGAATTATACTCACAGAAGTGCAAAGGCAGAAGGATGGGGCTGACTCCTGAGCCATTGTGTGTATTCTTTTGAACATATAAATATTTCCCTCTGCTCCTTTCTGCCTCAAGGTTATTCAGCTTCACTACAGCTAAACAAACCAGGTCTGATGGTTGGCTGTGCCGCTATAAAATTACTGTCAGTTGACAACCTATGCACACTTGCCTTGCAGAGGACACCATTCAGGGGTATATTATTCAAAATCAGTGGGAGGCACAGGCAAACCTGGAATATGTTGCATTTTAGGCTAGATTTCCAATCAGTGCCACCACATTTTCAACATCAAGCATTCAACAGTCAGTACATGTGAAAATTAAAGTTGCATGCACAAATCTTTCCTCCCTTAAGTGTTCTTCAGGCCTCTGAATTGCCTACAAGCAATTGCATGTGAAAAGATGATAAATCACTGCCTGTCTTTTGTGCCTTAGGAAAAAAAAGTACACTTTAATAAGATGATCAGACCTGAAGGTTTGAAATTTGCACTTGAGGTTATATATGCACGAGCTGTCTCACCACATAGACAACACAGTAAAGTGCTCTAGAATAATGTTCAGACTTGGCGGATCCTTTGACAGAACAGCATTGCTTCATCCTGGCTGCTCCACATTAGAGAGCACTTTCCAGATTGTGCAGCTTTCAGAAGAGGCATAATAAGAAGTGAGAGAGGCACACAGTTAACTGAAGCAACTTAATGAAAAAAAGCAAAACTTGAACTTATGCTCTTGTCATTACCAGCCCAATCTCCCTTCCGTATGAACCCACAGTATTGTTTAAATGAGGAAAGAGCAGCTGGAAAGGAACCAGTTTTTCATGATCCCATCTGGAGCTTCATCCTTGTGGCATACTTAAACAAGATGCTAGGTTGGTGCAGGGGCAGGACTGATAGGATGTTGACGAATTTTTGCAGACAGCCTCTAGCAAGCTCTAGTGAGGAAAGCACAGATGGAGAATAGTGATTTTTGGCAGCTAACAATTGAGCCAAACCTGAATGGATGGGAGATATGAAGTGAGTAAAAGGCATCTTCCTGACCCCAAGACTGTACTCACACCAAAATTCAAATCCTTTTTGCAAAACACAGAAGCATTCAACTATCTGAAAACACTAAATACGAATAATTGTGTTCCTTTTAAAAGTTGGAAAACATAATCCAGATTTTCATGCATACTAAAGTCAGAGGCAGATATCACTTTCCAACCAAAAAGTATGTGAAACCTTACTTTTCCTGTCAAGTACCACATATTTCCATAAGCAGCTCAATGGTATTTCAAGAACTTGATGCCTTCCCAGAAATAACAAACAATTCAAAAGCTAGACCTCTGGGGGAGCCAATCTATCCTCACAATAGCTTGCAATGAGCCTTTATGAATCTCCTTTCCTGGTGCAAGGCCAGTGATTGCCAGTGAAAGAGCTCATGTAAAAATGCAAGACTAACTGGTCAGAGAGAACAAGCTGAACTGCATGCGCTGTTGAAATGAGAATCCAGTGATTCTTTAGGACAGCCTCCTATGTGAATACCAATTAAGCAAGTGAAAAGATCCTCCAGAGAGGCATATTTTTCCTTATTAATATTTTTTTAGAACCATATGAGAAATTAGAGGTCATAAATGAGACTGACCTTAGCCTAAAAAGATTAATACCCAAATAGACAGGAGGATAAAAGGAAGTATTATTAACTCTGTACTACAGAAGTGAAAAATGTCTGATTCTAAGAGATCCTGACAGCTACAGCTCTGGTTTAAATAGACATAACTTTTTAGATATTCAGCACTTCCAGACCAGTTTTTAAGTGATTTTTTTTCTCTGATATCTAAAGTCAAGTACTTGAAACTAGTTTCCTGAATCCCTTATAAATACTTTAATCATGACACCATCCATTTACTCTTTAACATTTTGCTTTTGGGCTTCTTGAGATAACAGAAATCACTTTTACTTTAAAAACAAAATGCAGAAAGTAAAATCCATTTGTATAATTACAACTCGGATCTCCCTCCCTTCTCCCAGACATAATCCCCCCTAGAAAACTCTCACTTAATGGGCCATTCCAGTAAACCCTTATAGCTCAAAGATTGCTATGTTTAATAGAAGCCTGTAAGTGTTGAAATAGCAAAACTTGCAGCAAGATTCCCCGAAAGCTCTGCAAACTAACAAGCTGAATGGATTTTTAATGGTCCCTTTACAGACTCGTGTAAGGGCAATGGAGGCAGTGGTGGTAGGAGGTTATGCTTGTGCATAATATTAAAAATATTTTGAATGCTCCACAGCAGCATCAATACCCAGCAGGACTATGTTCTGATGGAAAGTTTTTAACTGCATACAGCAGGTATTACATACCTTTACTCTGAGTGCAACCAAGGCAATGCTCCTGGGGACAACACGGTGCTACCGTTGCATTGAGCATCCCCACATGATAATTAGATTAAAGCACAAAGCAGTGGGGGGAATGACACCTATGTCCAACATGATAAGAACTCCAAATCACAGATTTGTGTGCAAATACAGTGCTTAAAGCTGTTGTGAGATTAGAAAGAAATTAAAGAGTGAAAAGTTCCGAGTTCAGAAAACCAGCAGTGATTAAAGGACAAAAAACTAAAAGAAAGAATGGAGATCAGCTGGATTTGGAACGTTATCTTTAAGAGAAAAAGACTGGAAGAAAATGATGGGAGATCAATAGCAGTTTAAAAGACCTTTATTATGGAGAAAGCAGAAAATTTCATGCATATATTACTTCAATATATCATTATCTTGTTTTCAACCTCTGTTTTATTACTAAAACAATGGGCTAAATTTTAGTCTCGTGGAAATTATGTTAATTAGTATGTAATTATTTATTTGATTCCCTAGCTACACAGAGGTACTTGGTGGCCAAATATGGTCCCTTGTGATGATAAGGCCATCTAGACTTAGGCACATTACCATATTGGCAGGCAAATAGAACAGATCTTACCCTGGTTTGCACCTCTAATTTGGTGATTGTTCTAAGCAAAAGCCCTTTATCTGAACATTTACAGAATAACTGCAAAGATATGATATTTTCATCTCTGTTGCAGTATATTTTTAAAGACCAAAACTGTTGAATTATATTCTATTTTTTTATTTAGAAAATAATTTACAACACAGCTTTAATTTTCCTTTGCAAATGAGTCACCACAAGTCTAATATTCCTCATTTTGCACAGTGTTCAGATAATTTTGACTCATCAAGTTTAAATTCAGTTTAAAAAAATGCATTATTTTGTGTTTGGACACTTCTTTTTTTACACTAGATTGTCCATGATCAAAGCTAACATCAGTGCACGTTTGTTTTCCCAATAAATGCCTGCTATTACCTGGAAAAATTTTTCTAGTTTGATTTGAACTTTAATTTGCACAAACTAGGTAATATTGACCGTGTCTACCTACCCATCCCTAGGTGACATTTGCATTTTGGATATGTTTGGTGAGGAGAGGCCCCTGGGGAGTGCTTTACTGTATAGACTTGAAGGTGCTGTTCTGTAGCATTGCAGAGGATGAAAAGCAAATGCTGCATTCAGTGCCTCCACTCAGTCTGATCGAACATATATAGAGTAAGGCACTGCCAAACAGTGTAGTCAAATCCATCTGTCTGCTGGGAGAAAAATCCTTAACAGTGGAATTTCACACATTTTTCAGACAGCTGCCACTTGTCTTTGTATCCCTGAACGTCAGGAAGGGAAACAATCACCAGCCCCCTGTTTCCAACACTGTAAGTGCTTTTCATCAACACTAGCATTATCCTCCTAAAGTTACAGACATAACAAAGCCAAAGTTCCCTTCTTTGTTCAAGTGGTCTTGATTTCTTTTATCATTACCCCTCCTTCCTTATACTCCAAATGTCCTAACTATTGAAACTCAAGTTACCTCATGCCATAGTACAAAGTATGAGCTAAAATTCTGTGCTTTTAGAGTGTTAAGAATAACTAGATTTTATTCTTACTTTCAGAGCTCTGGGTGTCTGGGAGAGAAGACAGACATCTGTGCAATTACACTTTTTGTTCTCTCGAGCAAAATTGCATTCTCTATTTTTTGAACATCTTTACATAGTCATGCTACCAAGTTATCTCAGTTATGTTAGGCACGCATTTCTTTTCAGTTTGCCAGTCTAGGAGGTCTCAAAGTTCAATTGACTGACTGAGTCATCTACAATATAAGTTCCTCTGTCTGAGCATATCACTCTCATCTTACATCAGCTCAGAACCAGTCAATCCGTCGAACTCAGAACACATTTTCTCTAAAAACGGCCAATGGTTTTTGACCAGATGAATCACAGCTCAAGCTCCATAGACTCCATTGATTAGATCTTCACTGGCTATAGGAAGAATAAAAGCAGTGGGTGCTTTCCACTCCCCTTCCTTCCCCAGCCTGGTGTTCTTTCATTGCATGATAATAAAATCAAATTGTTATGGCCTCAGTCTTACTTGCATCCATCTGCAGATTTTTAAAAACAGAGCATCCATTTTGGATCAGACCAAAGGTTCACCCATCCCAGAACTTTGTCTTCAGTAGGGATCAGAACTGGATGTCTAAAAAAAGGTGCTAAGAGTAAGTGCATGTGATACATGCTCAAAGCATTCTCCTAGAGATCAGAATTTTTCAACTCAAAGACCTTCTAAACTGCAGGTGAAGTCTTCGAATTTGATTATCCTGAGGGATTCCTCTGCAATGAATTTGTCCAGCTGTGCCTTAAATGTACATAAACTTTTAGCATCCTCTTATAGGAATTCCCATTACATCTCTGCCCTCACCTGAAGACCACCTTGAGTCTACCACTAATGTCCAACTCTCTCCAGCTTTGTGCTGGAACAGGCAGTGACTGATTGCTCTGTGCTGTTTGCAACCTTGCTGACCTAAGCCACGGATCTCTCTCTATTCCCTCAACTACTTTTTCCAGGCTGAAGACCAAACTTAATTACCTCCCAGCTTCCTTAGTCAGCTGTTCAATGTTTTTTAACAACTGTGTTACAATTCAGTGAATTCTGTAGAATCTTGCTGTATGATTCTACAGAGGATGAAACCACAAGCCCGGTTTACACAGGCACATGACATTATTTAGAGCCAGTATACATTACCAGCCCACATTCTCTGTTTTGTTCTCTATTCTATTCTTAATAATTACTAGCACTCAATGAGTTTTGATCATTAAGAAGAGTAGAGATGATATTTCCAAATGAAACCCTGTTATAATATGAAGATTTCATTCCTGAATGGTAACAATGAGCTCAGAGTCTCTCATTACACATGTAAAGATTAAATTATTTTTCCCATGTGCATGACTTTTAAAATTTATATTTATTGGATTGTGTCTGCTGTATTAATGCCCAGATACTAATTCTTGTTACATTTCTGTACCATTTTTTTTTTGTTTTGCTCTCAGGCACATTATTTCTGTCCCTCAAGGATTTACAATTTGGTTGCTTTACACCAGAACCACACCTCAGTTATTGCAGAGACCTCATGGCCATTAGTCATGTTTTCTTCAAATCATCTATACAGCTACATCATCCCATCAAAAACTCATTTCCTCTTCCTGTGAAACACTGCAGGTTCTTAATACAACCCAAACTGCAGTGTGAAGAAGCTGTGAACAAGCCTGTGCCATGAGCTGTTGAGAAAGCTTTAGAGAATGATTAAACATATCAAGCTCCATAAACCAAGATTGAGTTCAAAAACTGTAAACCTCACCTCTTGGAAGAGCAGAGGTGGTAATGGCTGCTTAGGAACTGAGGATGCCCTTGGTCTTGCCCTCCCTGTGCCAGATTCACACACATCTGATGGAGGACAACCAGTCCTTGTGCCAGCTAAGGAGAGGAATCAGGAGCTCTCTAAGAGCTTAATCCTCTCTGATGGAAAATTTACTTTTGGACTGCTCATACAGTAGATGAATTCGGGTTTGAGGAAGAGCTACAGCTGATGTAATAGAACAACAGGCAGAACCAGTGTCTCCCAAAAGAAAGGGTTAACTGTGAACTGTGCAAATTCATGTTGTTATATTGAGTGTACACACAGAACATGAAAGGCAGTATCACTTTTATTTTTCCTACTATTAAGTACACATATGTTGTCAGTTCTTAAACTCATTAACTCCAGGACATTTAAGTTCTGCCAGTTTTCTTCATGATCCTACTGAGAGTTTTTTATTTTTTATAAATTAACTCATCCTCAATTGCTTTGATCCCACGAATTCCCAGTCAGTTCATTCCCTGATGAGACCAGAGGCTTAACTTGTTTCCACTTGAAAATGAGCATATACACACACAAATGCACACACAGTGAAAGTGTAACTTGTAACTTTTCCAGTTCATTATTTACCCATATATTTAGTTTTCATCTTCCCTTTGGGGAGTAAGTTCCCTAAAGTGCAAAGTTTTAATCATAAGACTTGTGGCTTTTTGCTCAGTGCCAAAAGCACTGTTTCTAATAACATTTTGGCTCTGTTTGTGTATCCAGAGGCCTACTGCTGTGGGGGAAGGAAAAATGATTGCCTTCCAATATCACTGCCCAGTGTAACACATATCTTTGTAAACATAGAACAGGAGAAAGGCTGCTCAGAACACAGCTACCCTCAGCTTTACCGTGCACAGGGTGAAAATCTGTGCTCCTTGTTCAACTTAGAATTAATAAATAATATATTTACTTTTTTTGTTGATAGCTTAGATATTTTCTACTGCAGTTTTGTCCATTCTTGTTTCGAAAANACTTAGAATTAATAAATAATATATTTACTTTTTTTTGTTGATAGCTTAGATATTTTCTACTGCAGTTTTGTCCATTCTTGTTTCGAAAAAAAAATCCAAACTAATAATGCTGCTGGCATCCTCTTTGTCCATGCTGTGCAAACCTTGCCTTCCACTGGCAAACTTTCACAAAGCACATAATCTTTTGCAGGTCTTGCATCTTTTTGAAATCTTAGGTGTCTTGCATCTCTGTATGATTTAGTGAGGATTCTGACTTTGAACTCTGCATGATTTTTCACTATCTTCTGTCTTTTATTTCATTTTCTTTTCTTTTTTTCTGTAGTATTTTGATTTCCCCTGCAGAATGTTAGCACTGCTAGAGCCTTGTGTGTCGGGCATGGAGTCAGTGGTAGCACATTTTTCTGGGCAAATATTAATTGCTTTGTCAAGTGCTTGTTCTAGAACTTCCCAGGTTTATCTGTGTGTGTACTTTGTCTAAAATGTCCTGATTCTGTTCTTTCAAGCCTATTAAATCTATCCCTGATAAAATTATGAGGCTGGTTTTTCCAGACTCAGGAAAGTCAGATCACCTCAGCCTTTTTGTCCACTCTGATATCATCACTCATGTTTTGTTTTCATATAAGTGTCAATGCTTTTCAAATTTCTATAATTACTTCCACAGCTGGTCACCTATGCATGACTAAACTGAAAATTACTCAAAAATGGAACTGCTTCAGACTAGGCTATTTTCAGAAATAAAGTTACCATATGGCTGTCATTTTGTGTGGCTTTGTTGTGTATATTTGTTGTAATATTTGTTGTACATTCACTTGACTTTTTAACCACAGAATCATAGAGTGGCCTGAGTTGAAAGGGATCTTAAAGACCATCCATTCCAAGCCCCCTGCTGTGGCCAGGGACACCTTTCACTAGATCAGGTATCTCAGAGCTCTACCAGACCTAGCATTAAAAACTTTCAGGGATGGGGCATCCACAAATCCTCTGATATGAGGAGATATGAAGATTGGAGTTCTTTAGTAGTAAAACCTATTTTTGCTGTCATTTCCCTTTTGATTTCCCCATTTCTACTGTTTCAGGCCTGAGAGGTTTAGCTACGTCATTCCTTAATTTTCTCATCTCTATTTTTTCTTGAGCTGATGCTGTAGAGAAAAGTAAAAGAAATACTGTGCAACAGAAGCACTTAGCTCTGCATTTCTTTGGGATGAGGCAGCCAGGCAAAAGCAGAAATATTCTGAATTATCCTGTGTTCCAGTTCCCACAGCTGCTAGAGCTGCCAGAAAGGCTGAGCAGGCTGCAGTGATACACCCACTAGAACAGCAGCCCCCAAAGGCTCCTGTGCCTGGGACTTTCTCTTGTGGTTGCCCTGTTTCCCTTGCTCTTGCTGACACATGTTGCTGTCTGAATCATTTTGTGTGACCACTCCAACTGAAGCTCACTCTTTTTTCCCTTCCTCTCTGTCCTCTGGTAGCCTGCAGGGGAATGGGTGAAGTGTGGTTGGAGAGAGCAACCAGGCAAAGCTCCCAGAACAGTGGAACCACCCCAGGCCAGAAGAACTTCCAACAGTATTGATGCAGCATCACTTGGAGCTGACAAACAAACAGCTCTGTCACCTTGGCTTGCCCCTGTTTTCACTTCAAAGGACTTTTCTCTTACATGCCCATTTTGTGTGCTGTTCAGACTTCGGTGTCCCTCTGAAGCCAGACAGTTCCAAGAGGAAACCAAGATGCACTGACAAGATCACCGTGACACTCACTCCAAATCAGGAGCATGGAAGTGCTCATTGTTGTTTTTCTCTGATATTGTTCTAACAGCCTCTGAGCCAGCCTTGTTCTCTGCATCCTCATAAGAGCACAAGGCACAAAATATAATGCTGGAAAAGCACTGCTCTGATGAGCTCTGACATAACCTTTTCATTCTTTCTGTTCCTTTGAACTGAAACAGAGAGATAAGCAGACCCCAGAAAATAATGAGTGTGTCAGAGACACAAGACAACCAAAACGCTGCAAAGGGAACCAGTACTGATTGTTGTGTGATGTAAAGATGGGACAGATTTCCTCTGGAGAGTTCCAGGACTGCTCAGGGAGGACAGGGGCAAGCCCACATCAGCTGTGGTGTTCTCCACAATGGTGTAGTGTCCAATAGCACCTCTCAGAAGCAAAGCTCCAGGTTTTCTGCTCAGTGACCGAAGGGAAGATGAAGCCATGCTTCATCACTGCCTGAATTTCAGGTGGCACTGTGTGGTAATAGCTTATTTCTAAAGATTATGCATCTATAACTCTGCATATTGTTTCTGGACATTTGAATTTTCATTTGTGAAGTTGGTAGTGCTGTGGTTTCAAAGAGCAAAGCTGACTAGAAATTTTGTTATTACCGAAAATAGTTATTCAGTTTTCACGTCAATCTACTTCTCAGAGTAATTCTGGTGCAATGCTTTTCAATAAGCAGAACTTTTTCAGATTGAAACTGAATTTAATATTAACCTCAACTCTAGAAGCACAGCCCACAAAGTTGCCAGCAAAAGAAAAAAATCTTTAATATTAGAAATTACTGATATCTAGAATCTTTAACTTCTCATGCTTTCTAGTGTTATACTATTTTTATGTATAGACCAAGGTCATATTGTCTTTAATATAAAATTCATATTACTGTGTAGTATTAAAAAAGGGGGAAAACCGGAAGGGCAATACTCAAGTCATTAATGTGACCATTGGTTTATTTTCCCTTAAGTATGCATATTTTCTGAAACCCTGAAAAATTTTTAACCCCTTCAGCAATGAGAAAATTATTGAAATCTCAAAGTTCTTCTAGGATTGGATAAAGTTTTTCTATCCCTCTCTAAGGCTAAGTGTGACTTACCTGACCAAATGTAGACAACTCCATTTAAATTAGTCACACAAGCTTCTTCTAATAATCAATAGAGACAATTAAGTATTGCCAAGGTAAAATTAATTTCATCCTAAAGGAGATGTCTACATTTGGTCAAATGAATTGTGCCCTAAAAATATTTATGTGTCTCCATTGATCACAGCAGACACAGACAAACTTGCACACATATAGCCACCTATACTATATCTTAGCTATATAAAGGCAGGGGCAACAATTCGAAATTCAGGCCCTAATTTTTTAGATTGGTCTTCACACCCAGCATAAGTCACTAGATTGGGTAAAATGGACTGAATGACTTTCTTTCAAAGCAAATACAGGAATCGAAGTGAGTTGCTAAATAGCTCTGACTCATTATTACAGCTACTTTTTTCTCAAAGAGGATGTTCAAAATTACTAATCCATTATAATTATTTTATATCTTTTATTTCTGCTTTTTGTTTTCAGACCAAATGTTAAACTTCTTCTGCCTTATGTCAGTAAAATACAGATACTACAATTTAGAAAATAAGTCAAAAATTGAGCTCATTATGAAGCAAGAGCCTGTTCACCTGAGGCACCAAAAGAGTATTTTCAGTGAGAACCTGTGGATCAGGATTGTATGATGCAAGACATACATGATAATAGCAGCTTGAATGATTTAAGTAGCACAATTTGTTTCTTATCTGAACCATACAGCACACAGTCAGCAAAAATGTCTATGGGGTTTTTATGCTTTTTTATCATGAATATATTATTAATGGTTCAAAACTAGACACAAAGGAATAAAAAGGTGCCCTTATAGCCTTGCTCCACAGACATTCTCTTCAGGCCACTGGAAGAGAATGTATTTGCTATCCTGAATAAATCACTGTGTTTCAGAATCTGTATGGAAGAGAGCTAACAATTGCAAAGGGCCTTCTCCAGCATCCTTAAATCCCTAGTCAGAGCCTTTCCTGCAAATAATTGACTTGCAAAAACACCAAGCAAGGATGTTCTTCAGCTGTGTTGTGGGATTGATGCTCCTAATCCCAGAGGTTCCTAGTTGATTCTGACAATTATTATTATTTCAGCTGAGCAGTGAGAGTGACTTCTGACAAGGCTGATGGTGAAACTGGAGGTTTGCAGTTGAATATTGGTAGCAGCCCAAGTGATTTCCAATTATTAGGCTGAAATTTGCTGTTTGTGCATGTCTGGAAGACTTCTTGAACAAACTGCACGTCTTATTGTGCATGAAGAAAAATTGCTTTCTATGGGGGTTGTTTCTCTGTGAAGCTCACCGGAAAAATTCCACTCACAACCCAAGCTAGCCTGGCTAAAGACCAGGGAAAAGACAATTGTCAGGATCCTGGGAGTAGTTAATTTCCTACACAAAGAAGTCACTAATAACCACTCAGAGAAACTATATTTTTTTCCTATTTTAATTTTTTTCTTCCTTCTTTTGCATTATCTTTTAAGGGAAAAAATCTGGCACAGAATTTCTGAAGTAGAGAGCTAAAATTTAATATTTCTGCCATACATCTTATGCCAGCATCTAGCACAAAAAATACTTACATTGTAAAACTTTGGCAAGACATCCTAAGTGGGGTATCCATCCCAGTGAATCCATCCAGGAAGCCCAGGCAGGAGTAAAAGGAGACCAGGGCTGAGCTAAAATGGAGCCTTAGGACCATCAGCAGGGTTTGGGGAGGCCTCATGTGGGGCTGATTGGGGACCAGATGCCACTTATGCATCTGATCAGCAATAAAACCTATCTTTTCATTAAAAAAGAAATAAGAGCAAATAAATGATAGATCATGTGGTTTCGTATTGATGTAAACATTTTTTCTAATTTCAGTTTCCCTATATTTTGGAAATATCTACCTCCCATAACATTTGGTTTTTTTGCACAGAGTGCTCTTGATCTTTCTTGCAGCAGCATTAGCCAGACTTAAAATGGGAGATGCCTCTTCATGTTGATAGGAAGTGAAAAAAAGCAAGGTAGGAGTGACTGAGTGCTTACAGCCAGAGGAAGCATTGGCTTTGACCTCTCAGAGCTGTGGTGGACATCTGAGTGCAAAGGCAAGATTTCAGCATGCTCCATGAGCCAAACAAGAAAACCTGCTAATGAGCAGTCCATTTTCTAAGCAAATGCTGAATGGATGAAATTAAATATGCACATTAAGCCTTCTAAAAGTAGAAGTATTTAACAGACCCAGTGATGCAGAAGAATGCTCTACCCCAAGTAGTCAGAACATTTCTGTATAGACTAATCTATGAGCATAAAAGTAATAATATTTGATGTACCCAGACTATTCATGTGCTCATTTTGCCTCCCCCCTTTCACTACCCATTCTCTTTATAGAGAAACTATGCAAATATTTCTAAATGTGTCAAATATATTATTCAAAGTAACTAAAAATTAATTGTATTTAAGAGCCCAAATTATGAAGCTCTCAGTTCAGATATAGTTCTCTCTTTTCTTTCAGCCTTGGCAGGAAATAATCTGAAAGTCCTTAGAGTCACAAATGCCCTGACCTTAGAATCTGCAACTCCCCATCTCCCACCTTTGCTGCTGGATTCTTAGAAGGTGATCCCACTTTCATAGGAAAAAAAATGTTTCCAGTCAAAGCAGATGAGGAAGGTCACAGGTTTTATCAATCTAATAAACAAACTGAATAATAGACAGACATATTTCCACCAGCAAGTTTAATTGGAAGTTCTGATGCATTTACTCAAATCACTTTGAAATGGGAAAGTGGCTCACTATAGTCTTTATGTATTTATATATCTTTATATATCTTTATATATGTTATATATCTACTCTGTTCTGTTTTATTCTATTTTCTCTTTCATGTGGATTGAAAACTGGTGTAAAGGCTGGGAATTAGACTATCTCCTCTATGAGGACAAACTAAGAGAGCTGGGATTGTTGAACCTAAAAGAAAGAAGGTTTAAGAGGGTCTTACCAAAGCATGTAAATTCCTGAAAAGAAGGTGTTAAGAGGCTGAGCCAGGCTCCTTTCAGTGGTGCCCATTGACAGCAGGACAATGAGCACAAATTTAAACAGGAAAGGTTCCCTCTGAACAGCAGGAAATATTTTTGTCCTGTGAGGGTGATGAAGAAGTTGCACAGTTTATCCAACAATCTTGTAGAGCCTGTGGTCCTTGGAGGTTCCCAAAAGCCATATGGGCCTGGTCCTGGGTATCTGTGTCTGGGTGGCCCTTCTTGAGCAGAGAGGTTGGACCACATGACCTTCAGATGTCCCTTCCATCCTCTCTGTGTTCCAGTTTTGCCATCAACACCTCATGCAGATCATCTCCAGTTTTTGAAACTTTCAAAACATTTTCAGAGTAGTAAAGGGCAAACAGAACTTTACAAAAAAAAAAAGATTTTTCTCTTTTCTCTTTATTGAAGGAATAATTTGCTATTGCTCTCCAGAGANAATTTAAAAAAATAAAATTAATAAAAATAAATTCCTAGTATATAGCAAAGATATTTTTTTCTCACTCCCTCAAGAATTAAGGAAATTACTTTTTGTATCCCAAACCCAGTAGACTTGAAGAACAACAGATCGCTGCAACCTTTTGCATATTTTACCACAGCTCCCACGTGCCCCTCTTTCAGGCTTCCTCCCTTTCTCTTAACCCCATTCTCTCTCTTCTAGAATAAGCAAATCTAATTATTTAGAACATTTCCTCAGAGGTGATGTTTTCCAGCCTCTAATCATCCTTGTATGCCTCCTTTGGATTCTCTCCAATTTATCTTCATCTCCTTGAAACGGGAGTAGTACCCCAGATGCTTCCTCCCCTAGCACAGGACAGTGAGCAATAATTACCTGGTTGTCTTTCTTCCACAGCACATTTCCTGTAGTGCAGAAGGGGATTTGCCCTTTTATCAACTCCTTGTTGATGTTGTGTTCAGTTTTCTGTCCATTTTACCTCCACTGCTTTTTGCAGTGGTGTTGCCTAGTCGGCTGCTCTTTATTTTCTGTGTAATTGATCTGACAAGGTATTGCACATAAGCTTTTTGTCGAATCACATTTTGTCAATTTTGAACCAATTTTCCTGTAGATTGAGGTAATTTTAAGTGTTAATCCTCTGCTCCACCTAGCTTAAACCATCCTCAGTTTAACATTAAAAAATGTCATAAGTATAACGATTTTCATTAGATAATTAGTTGATATTTACCAAAAATATTTAGCACATTTCTTCAAGCAGTAGTTAAATATAGAAGTATTTCAGCTAAACTTTGATTTTTTTGTGTTGAGATCTTATGCCGTAGTATTGGAATTTCTACTCCTGACAAATGGTCCCTTGGATTGTTTGGAATTCAATGATTTCAAGAACATTAAAACATATTTTATTGATTTAACCTAGAAGCAATGGTAATCATCTGAAAATCTAAAGATGCAGCCAGCATATACTAAGAGGAATCATGGACATCATCTTTACCTTATGGTCAGAAATCTAACCTGTGACCCAAGTAGTATTTTACACTCGAGTAGGAAAGTCCAAAGGCTCATGGATTGTATTCTCTGTGGCTAACAGGAGAATAATAGACCTTTTATTACTAAAACAAATACTCTGGCTTCCAACATAGTTAATGGGGAAGAGAAGCATCTCTGTAGGCCTCTAAAAGGAAATACAGTCTGTCTAGGTTAGCTGCCTGTGTTAGGCATTTGGATCCTATCTTTATATGATTTTCAAAGAAAGAAAATAATTTCATGTCTCTTCCTTTAGAAAATCACGTCTCCATTTACACTCCTGTTTGGAGAGAACTGAAGTGATAGGTCAAATTACACAATAAACTTGGCTTGTAAGAAATTGATATAATTCAGAAAAGAAAGTGTTCACAAGCAATCTTTTCAAATAGTGTATGTTATGGAGAATGGATTTAAGACTCTCAGGGACACCCTATATCCTCCATTGACATTGCAACTGGAGCCTGTCCCACAGCAGACAGAAACAGAACACAAAAGCATAAAACAAAACTTCACATAAGCATCACACTAATGCATCTAGGTGGTACTCACTCCCAGCCTAACAAATTCTCACCTTTTTATGCAGATTTACCAACCTGGGACCCACCTACCATACTCGTCTTTACACCGTGCTCAAATCACACTGCACAGGTGTGCTGAAAGTGTAGTAGTGGAAGGGTGCATTAATAAACAGTATCTCCTTAACCATGACTTTTAATCATTTGGGAGTCAAAATGAACATTTCTGAGGGTAACATGCACTTGAGGTGGGTGAGAAGTACCTGTCATATTGAAGGACAGCACAAGAAAATTATGTCTTCTTTAGCTTCTTTTTTCTAGAATGGGAGGAAGGAAAAGGGCAGGTTAAAATACTTTCTGACATTACTTGGTTTGGATTTTTGTTTCAGTTTTTCTAGAAAGCTCTGTGGAATGACTATTTTGATCCTAGTCATCATAGGGTTGAAGGCCATAATTTTAACATATAATGATTTTTTTATTTATTTTTTTGTTGCACTGTGGAGATGAGCAGCCCTGCAGAGAAAGACTAGGGAATGCTGGTGGAGGAAAAGCTGGATATGACCTGGCAATGTGCAATCACACTCCAGAAAGCCAAACTTCTCCTGGACTGCATCAAAAGAAGTGTGGCCAGCAGGTGAAGGGTCAAGGAAGACAACACCTCCCTCCTCTGCATTCATGAGACTCCACCTGGAGAAGTGCATCCAGCTCTGGCATCTCCAACACAAGAATAAGGTGAGCCTGCTAGAGAGAGTCCAGAGCAAGGTCATGAAAATGGCCACAGGGCTGGAGCACTTCTAGTGGAGACAGGCTGAGAGAGATGGGGCTGGAGAAGAGAAGGCTCTGGGGACACCTTTTTGCAACCCTTCAATACTTAAGAGGGGCTTGTAAGAAAGATGGGGACAAACTTCTTAGTAGAGCCTGAAGCAATAGGAAAAGGGGTCATGTTTTTAAAGGAAGATTTTTTGTTATCATGGTGGAACATATTGCTCAGAGATGTGGTGGATGCCCCATTCCTAGAAATATTCAAGGTCAGGCTGGATGGGACTCTGAGCAGCCTGATCTTGTTGAAGATCTTTCTGCTCATTGCAAGGGGTTTGAACTAGATGACCTTTAAAGATCCTTTCCAGCCCAAACCATTCTATGATTCCTTTCTGTTTAGTCCTACAGGGGCATTTTTAGCATAGCATGTTTTGAGCAAAAATAGAAAAAAGTAGTCTTTCATACATTCTTCATACATGAATATTATCTTGTAAAGAACAGAAAAGAATGGGTCAGGAGCAGAAGTCTCCATTTAAACCCTTAGTTGCAGGCTGAGTCAGATCCATGTACCTGAAGCATTACTTTCCTGATGGTAGTCTGAAAGGTGCTGTATAATGGAACACAGCTGAGGTCACTGCTATCCACTTTCAGAGCACTGTGATTGACACTGGCATTGTAAGCTTTCTTTAATTACAAGATTGCAGTCTCAGAGAACAAGCCCTTACCCTTAGCAAAAGGGAAATATGATTAGTTAATTCCACAGGAGAAACCAGGCTAGAATGAGAGAGAGCATGAAGAAAGGCTACAGAATTGGTCTGCACAGGGAAAATAAGACATACTGAGAAGGAGTGAGGTGTCAGATACATGAGAGTGAAGAAAAAGATGGAGGTGATGTTGAAACTTCAGACATCTTCATGCTTAGTTTACTTCATCCCTAAATTTTGGAAACTTGAGGACCAAATTTTGTGTCAATATAAGTTTATTGCCACTGTACCACAACCTGCAATATGATTATTGGGCCTTATGTACATGTTTTATATGAGCAGATAATTCTGTGATTGGATATGGCATTTTCCAGCCATCTGGGAAAAGCCTCCCCCTTTCCCAGTTGTGGCCACTTTCGACTCGTGTGGTACAGGTTTTGCTTCATTGTCCCCCAGTGATTAGGGGCAGGGCTGCCCAGCACCACCCTCAGGAAGAATTAAACATTCATCTCAAACCCGTTTTTTTCTTTTTCCATTCATTGACCAACTTTTTCACTTCCACACATCTCCTTGTCACCACTCATGTCACTCCCAAATAGTTTCACTTCTGTACTGCTAGTTTAATGTTAAGCCAGGACAAAGCCAGAAACACAATCATCTACCTGCAGCCTGAGCACCGCTTTTCTGTACCATGATAACACAAAAACATAAAAAAGTCTTCTGAAAACTGTTGGTGCTACTATCTCAAATTCAGCAGAATGTGTGTTTACCTAGTGTGGTGCTGCACTCTGTTATAAACTCCTTGAACATGAATGACTTCATGGCACGGGGCAGCAGCCTACAAAGCTGCCCTTTTGGGTCCTGAAAGCCTCAGTACAATTTTATATCTGTGCTAATTAGTTCTGCTTCACAGAGACCACAAAATTCTCAGCCCCCCACCTAGATCAGTCAACTCTGGGACCATATACTGCATGCACGGAAAGATGTGCTTCTATACAAAAAAAAGATGAAGTTGTTGTCATAAAGGGCAAATCAGAATTAAACCAGATATTTCCTTAAAAATCTTGGAATAAATGCATCCAGGTTGTTATCAGCTTTATGGGGTGAATAAAGAAGAGAAAAAAAAATGAGGGAAATTACTATTTTATTGAGTAGCATGATTCCCAAATCAAAATTTTGCTTGAAAATTGTAACAGATATACATGAATACCCAAATGAATACCCAATATATTAAGACCCTTTAAAAACATAATTATTCATAACAGCATTAGTTCTTCTTATATTTAAGATTAAATATATTTAAATGAGTATACATTATTTTGTGTCAAAGTGAGGACAGTCTATTTCTTATATAAACCTAAATAATTTTATGGATTCAAATGTGGAATCACAAATCAAGTGAAGAATTTTCTCTCTATTCCACAAGTCCAGTGATATCAGTGCCAGAAGATCAGCTGGATCTTCTTTGCACAGGTAAAAGTAGCAAAACTGAACCCTAACATAGATTTGAAAGAGATGGAAAATTGGCAAATGGTTTAAAAATTTGTTGTTGATGATAAGCAAAAAAAAAAAAACCCAAACAAACCCTTCTAAGCCTGTGTAAGTATAGCTGAAAGAGATTTATTATCAAGTAAGTTGTCTACAAGATCATTAGTTCCAGATGGCATGACACACATTAACTGCATGTAAATGTGTGTGTAGGAACTACTCCATTAGTTATAATGAACCAATCAGAAGGTGTTCAAAAGTAAGTAAATAAATAAAAGTCCGTGACAATGGGACTCTCAATAGCTCCCAGTGAGAAATAGTCCGAAAAGAAGTGGAGAGAGAGACATCTGCCTGTTTCAGTGATGTTCTTGAAAATTAAAATATATATGGTTAGAATTTATAGTTGGAAGTAACAGTAAAAGATCAAATGGTTACTTTTGGCCTCAATTTCTTTCTGTGAAAAACACTTAAAAGTACATTATTTGTCTACTTTATTGGGACTATCAGCCTCCCAGATGACTGAGGGGAGAGTTGACCATTAATCCCAGAAAAAAATTTTTAGTCATCGGATTTGCACATGCAAATATACCCTGGTCTTAACTGGGAAGGTCTGATTCATGGTTTCTAATCAATACACACAAATGAGAAGAGGTTTGAGAGCAAAGGCACGGCCATAAATACCTGGCACAAACCCACAGATTCTTGTAAAATAAAATTTAATGTTTTGGGAAAGCAGAAATGGAGGAGACTAAAGAAATGAGATGGACAAGTGGGTTTTTATTTTGTAGCTGACAGGGAGTAAAACTGATCTGGAAATGCAGCTATCACCACTGGTATCAGCAAAGACATTGGTTTATATGTTTCACTATCCTAATTTTTGCACCAGCTACTAAGTAGGCCTGCTGAGTTGCACAACCTTAGTGTAAAAAATGAATGCCCTTTTGTATTTGATGGGTATGAATGAAACATCATAAATTGGCCAAAATTATCCATTCCTATTCTATAAGGAAATGCTTCTCAGAAGCAGCCCAACCCACAGCTTTTTAATTTTGCAGGGCTTAAGGGAGGGAGAATTACAGCATCTGGCTCAAGAGCTTGTATACCACCTTTGCTCAGCCCAAAGCACATTAAAACAGCTGAGTTATAAACCCCACAGATGGGAAAGGGGGCTGCAGCAATGATGTTCTTTTAAATGCAGCCAAGTTGCTTGGATACTCCATATAACATAAATTGCTGAAGCACTCAAGTACTTAACTAGTTACAGTATTCGAAATTGGGTTTAATTTGACAATGCTGTAGCTCAGCATTGTTTGCCTTCCAATTATATACATTGATTAGACTTTGAACATAATGAGCTCTTGCCTGAAGGGGGTCTGACAACAAAAGCAATATTTTAGGAACTCAAGGCTCTAAGGTTGTAAAGTGAAAACTTTGCTTGAATACAGTCTCAAAGCAGGCTGCTTTAGCAAGTTAATATTCAAAAGTCCTGTGGTTAGGAGGTGCAAGGTTTCGTTATAACTCCTGATTCCATATAAGAAATGCAAATGTTATTTTTATTCTACATGCACATTAAACACATAATCCCCATTCCTGTTCAAACGACCCAGGTAGTAAACACTCTAAATGTATCTTGGGTTAATATGCACAGGATGGAAATTAAGTTGCACTATAGCATACATTACAATAAAAACTAGCGAAGTGTGTAATTACTGTTACTGTGCTGTATGTTACCGTCTATATGGCTCAGTGTAGCCACAGCGGTAACCATCTTAGTGTCACTGTCTTAATTATAGCAGTTTTATTGTTATTATTATTGTCAGTCTTTAAGCTTTTACTAAATCCAAAGCTCAAATTCAGCAAAGCACAGAAGCATGTGTTTCATCTTAAGCAGGTGTACAGTCCCACAGAAGCTAGTAGAATTACAAAAACTTCAAAAATACACTTTTTGGAATGAGTGGGATTAGTTACACATCTCAAATTAATGATAGGCACACCAGGGTATTACCTCCAAAAGAAATATTAATTCAGTGAAGATTTTAAGCTTGAGCTTCTTGTTGACTACAGGTGATTTAATTTCCATCAACCGAGTCCTACCAAGTCCTCTGCAGTCTCCATGTCTCCAGTGTCTTTCGAGCGAGGCTGGAAAAGAGATATACCTGATGCTGACAACTGGAGAATCCAAATCTGAAGCCCTTTAGGTGTAGCATGCCTAACAACCTGCCTCTATTGTTTATATTAGCTATTTTTGCTATATTTATTTTGCTGGTGCTGCTGCCCTTCTCAACATTCCTGACAAACACCATGTATTTGTTGATTCCCAATGTTTTACCCAACTGAAATCAGGTCAGTCTCTGCCAAGATCTGGGGTCATGGTGGCAGGATTCATATAGATAAAGCATTAGAACTGCAAATGGATATAAGCACCTGAGTCTAAAATTTCAAATACCAGAAACACTTGAGGCGTTGTCTAACTCAAGGGGTCTAACTCAAGTCTTCTGTCTTGAGAATAATGTATTCTGCCTGTAAATAACTGAAAATCAATGTGATTCATAGCACATAGTACAGCTAGGCAGATATCCTACCATAATATTCTGTAGAATAAAATAGATCTTTTTTTTTTTTTTTTT
>VZRX01019006.1:3471-43660 GCA_013398075.1 Notiomystis cincta | reverse complement strand
CACACTGCTGAGGGTGTCACACACTGCTGAGGGTGTCACACACTGCTGAGGGGACACACACAGCTGAGAGTGTCACACACTGCTGAGGGTGTCACACACTGCTGAGGGTGTCACACACTGCTGAGGGGACACAGCTGAGGGTGTCACACACTGCTGAGGGGACACACACTGCTGAAAGTGCCACTGGAGGGTGCCACTGTCAAGTGTGTCACACTGCTGAGGGTGTCACACACTGCTGAGGGTGTCACACAGTGCTGAGAACCACAGACAATGCTGTCACCCCAGGAAGGCCACAGCCTAGGCAAGGGAGAAGCTGTATTGGTGCCTGCCATGTCCCCAGGGGAATGGAGAACAGGCCCCTCCCTGGGGGCAGAGGACTGGGTGGCCTTCCCAGCTCCTGGTGGGAGCAGAGTCCTCACTCTGACCATGACTCCGAGCTCACAGGAGCTGGGACCCAGGGCTGAGTGCTGGGCTGGGTCCTGCCTGCAGATGCCAGCAATGATCCTCCTGGCTCTGGCTCCCTCTCCCAGCTCCTCCAGCCCCCTCTGAGCCACGCTGCCCCAGCCCAGCCCTGTCACCTTGTTCTCGAAGTTGTACTTGCTGAGGTCCCGGGATTCAGTGGCCCGTCGGTCCCCGTGAGTTAAGGCACCCTGGGAAGGCAGATGGAGCAAAAGGTTCTTAACTCTGAGCTGTTGCAAAACACCAAGGAAGGATGGTATGTCCAGGAACATGCCATGGGGAGGCAGTGTTCCTCTGGAATACTGAGACTTTACCAAAGGATTTGGGGATTTATCAGAAGCGAAGAAAATGAAACAGAGGCAAACTAATTCCATTACTAATTTCGTCAGCTTTCTGGGAATCCTCCAGTAATAGTGGGGGAATTCCAGCATCTGGAAGTGGGTTCTTCCTTCCCTGAAATTCCTCACAATGTCTTGGTTATGTATTCTTCCTCACTTCCTTTCCCAAATCCCAGGATGCTAAAAGCTTTCTGCATTCCCTGACTGCAGGGCCTCAGCCAGGAGTGACACAACCCCCCGTTACAGTGGCCATGCAGGTGGGAACTCAGAGGGAATCAGAGCCCTGTTGGGCTCACAGCTGATCTCTGCTGTGGGCACTCACCAGGCTCTCCAGGCGTTTTGCCACGATGGATGCAAACCTCCTCTCCCCTGCCAGCTCTGAGATCAGGAACACGTACTCGGGGGCAGAGACCTGGTTGGATCGGTGTGTTCGGCCTGGGGGGACATGGGAACAGGGATGGAACGGGAGGGATGTTGGGATGGCCTGTCTGGAATGGGAATGTAACCAGAGAAGCCACAAAACACCCATCTTTCTCATCCTGGGGAGTCCATCCTCTGCCCAGTCTCAGCAGCACCAGTGACTGTGCCTTTGCTCCCCCCAGAGACATCTCCTGAATGCACCCTGGGTTGCCACCCCACCTGACCCTCCCGGGGCCCATCCCACAGCCTGGCCCACGCTCAGGGGAGGTGACAGTGCCCAGGGACAGCCAAGCCCTCACCGAACTGCTGGATGGCCCGGTCGGCGCTCCAGGGCAGCTCCAGGGTCATGTGCACCCGGCGCTTCTGGTTCTTCACCCGTCTGTCTGCCTGGAGGGAGATCCCTGAGCTGGAGGCCTCTGAGATTATAGCTACGAGCTACAGGAGAGTGAGAACACAGTGAGGCTCCTGGACACGTGTTAAACAGCTCCAAGAAACAGCCCCAGGCACTGCAGCAGCCCCAGCCCAGAAAGGGACCTGGGAAGCTTTGTCACCTTCCAGCAGGTCAAACCCACAGAGAGCTGCTGGCCTGGGGCTGGCAGGGCACAGGGAGGCCTCCCTTCCCTCCCCCTCTCAGCACACTCAGTCCCATGAAGGTTTCTGGAGCTCCACCCTAGCTCCCAGCTCACCTTTTCCCCCTGCATGAAACGCTCCTTCTCCTTGAGGTTGACGTGGTCTATGGAGAGCCCCTGCTCGGCGCGCGACTCGAACACGACGGAGCCGTCGGGCCTGCGAACCACCCGTCCCTTCCGGCCCGTCATCTGCACACAGCACAGGGCTGCTTCAGCGTGGGGACCCACAGGGCCCAGCAAGGCCTCCCAGCCAGTTCCCAACAGCTTTTTCACACCCTCTGCCAGCAAGAACCTTCTTTTTTTTCTTTATAGAAGGAGTTTTTCCCTATGCAGGCACAGGGTGCCCAGAGCAGCTGTGGGTGCCCCATCCCTGGAAGTGTCCAAGGCCAGGCTGGATGGAGCTGGGAGCAACCTGGGATAGTGGAAGGTGATCCAGCCCAGGGCAGACAGGTGGAACGAGGTGATCTTTAAGGTCTCTTCCCACCCAAACCATTCCATGGTTCTATGATTCTTTGCTGGTCCCTTTCCCTGTCACCCAGTGCCACCAAAATACCCTGACTGTGTGACTGTGGGAAGTACCTCAGCAACGTTCTCCGGGCCCCCAAAGTAATCAATCAATTCATCCAAGGTGTTGAGAGGTAGCTCTTTGCCCAGTGCTTTCACTTTTGCTAGGAGGTCCTGCTTCATCTTTTCGACCTTCAGCTCTCTCAGGCCGTGCAGCTCTTTCTGGGAAGGCAGAATGTGGAAACTACCTGCAATGTAAAAGGCAGAAGTTTAGAGTTACCTGGTAAGTGGACATCAGAGAGGGGGAAAAAGTTGTCCCAGAGGGTTTTTGGGGGCACTGCTGCTGGATGAAGGCGCTATGACCTGCAGTGAATTCCCTCTGGGCTTCCCCTTTCTGCTGGGGGAAGGAGCACACAGGGCAGATCCCTCCTGCTCGCCGATCACAGGGGGCAAATGTGGATCCACCTCACAAGCCCGAGTGTGACCAGCAGGAATAAAATCCAGCCAAGATCACAAGACATTCCCAAGGCTGAAGAGCTCCCTGCAGGACCCAGTGCCCCCCTCCCCAGCTGTCCCTGCCCCGCTCACCCCTGTCCTCGCCAGCGCAGCCGCCGAACGTGTGATCCACGAAGATGACATCGTCTGTCTCCAGCAGGGACTCCGGGGAGGAGGTGAGGTCGCTGTCCAGCCCCATGTCGGAGTCGGTGCTGCTGTCATCGCTGATCTTGATGACGACCCCTTGGTCACACGGGCCCCGCAGAGCCTTGGGGCAGCGGCCCCTCGGCCGCCCTGCACCGGAGAGGCAGCGGCGTCACAGCCCCGGCCCGCTGGGGCACCAGTGCAGGACACAGAGGGCCAGAGCAGAGAGAGCAGGAATCCCAAAAGAGCTGAGACTGCCCCAAACAACAGTGTGACCTCAGAAAGACAGAGCCTCTGGGGTGGGGTGGCAGTTAGGGAGGGAGGGAGAGCGGGAAAGAGAAAGGAAGAGAGAGAAAGGAAGAACAAGGCACTCCTGAGCAGGGCTGAAATTGGCTGCACACGTCAGGACGGGCACATGGCTGGCTCTAAGCAGTGCCAGCTCCTCAGGGAAGGAGTCCCAGGGGATTGCCTCCAGAGGACTGTGCAGGGCACAGGAAGGTCCTGGTGTTTTGTGACATTGTTTGCTTGCAAGCACAGCAATGCCCCTGCTACATGAGAGGGTTCATGGATCAGCTCACACAGGCTGTTCCACAACCTGCCAGTGCTGCTGCCCCCTCTTCCCCCTGTTCCACATGAGGAGAAATCCCAAAACTCTTCTTACCAGCAGCCACAACATGTAATTAAGTAGGGAAATTATTTTTTTCCCCAGGACACCTGCCATGCTCTAAGTAAGGGGTTGTGGAGGAACCTCCCTTGCTGGAGGAGGGATTCAGATGACAGCCAGGCATCTGAATTGTGCCATCTGCCCCCAGCATGGGTCGAGGGGAAGGGGCAGGGCAAGGGCAGTGGGGCAGAGGGAGGAAAAGGGAGGGTGACCCAGAGCTGCCATCCCCTGGATGAGGGAGCAATGGGAGATGTGCAGGAGGGAAAACCAAAACCAGGGAGAGAGCAGCAAAAAGCATGAAGTGGGGAGAAGGGCAAAAGGCAGAGAAGCTGAGTGGCTGGGGGGAGCAGCAGAGCAGGAGGCAGGGGCTAGGCTGGGAGTGAGGGAGCTCTTACGTTTCCTTTTAATGCCAGTTCCTTTTTCTCTCTTTCTTTTGGTTGAAGGAAAGTGCTTCTGAATTAGTGATAGAAAGACGCCTCTGAAAGTAAGATGCAAAATTTATTCCAGCTACCAGCAACACGTGCTGGTTATCACATACCAGTGTGTGTTTGGGATAGCCCCACATTCCATGGAAGAGAGGTCAATCCACCCCATCCATGGCCACCAGCTCAGGCTCAGCCAGCCCCGGGTACAGGGCAGCTCTTGGAGCTGCAGGACCTTTATACAGCAACCAAGAAGGGGTTTTAAATGGGAAACACTACACTGGGAAGCTGTTACACCAAAAATTCAGTAAGATCCAGTTTCCCAGCCCCTCTCCATGCCCTGAGAACACAGACCACTGTCAGGCCATCCAACAAATGTGCTCCACCAAAGTCCTCCAACTCCCTGGCTGTGGGCCTGCTTCCCACAAAACCAAGGGACAGAACATGGATCTGTAGTGGCTCCAAGTGAATGGAAGAAAAAAAGTCAGAAAAGGTGAAAAACAAAGCTTTCTGTGGGCTTTTCTGCAAATCAAAGAGCAAATGTTTAAATGCTGATGGTGTGGATGAACCCCCAAAGGCAATGGGGTGGTGCTGATTGAGCTCTGCTTGAAAAAAAAAAACAACAAAAAAACCCAAAACCAAATGTTGCAAGCAACAGGTGAGAGGATGGACATGACAACTCCCCCAAGCTGAGAAAAGGGAGACTTGGGAACTGGGGAGGGAGCTCCAGGACCCTTGGAGTGAGGGGCTGAAGGGGACAGTGACCACACTGCTCCCCAGAAGGACAGAGCTCTGTGACTGCAGTTATGTGACACCAGGAATGACCCCTTGTCCCATGTGCTGGGGTGACCCAATGACCACTTCACTCTGGAGCCTCCCAGCTGAGAAATTCCACTCATTTCCCGCCCTCGCCCTCCCTGACTCCCTGAAAACAGAGCCCTGGGCTGGAATCCACTCACAGGACCATGTTTATTTTTAACCCCATTTCTCGGCATCTTTAAATTGCTCCTTCCCAGCACATCCCCCTGCAGGAATCCCCCGAAGTGCTGGAACACCAGGACACACATTTGGAGGTTGAGCAGATGCCAGGAGACACTCAGTGATCTGGCCAGGGCTGTGGAACTCAGAGCTCTGGGGGCAGGGACAGTTCACACAGAGTGGGACCCCTGACAGACCCCTCCTCCTGCACAGCTCAGCCAGGGACCACACTGTCCTCCAGACAGGAATTCTGTGACATGGAAACCAATCCAAGGGGCCAAACCACCCAAGGAGCTGCCAGACCTGCCCTGGTGCACTGTCACCAAACTGTATTTGGGCTGGAGGCAGAAGAGTGACACTGATCAACCCAAACCCCCATCAACAAGGGAGGAAAGCTTGGCCTAACCTGGCCTTGTTGCCTGGGTCATCCCTCACTGCTCCCACCTGCAGCAAAAAGTCACTTGGAAGAAAACAGCTCTGCAGAACAGAGGAGACCCAGCCCATGTTCCAGGTTTCTGTCCCCTGTCATGCAGGAACAGCTGCATTCAGGGATGGGCTGGGGTTTAGGAAGCTGCAGGGAGGAGGGGGAGCAGGAGCCTCACTCTCTGCTGAATGGGTAGCACAAGTCCTGCTGTGGCTCCCTCCTGGCACAGGCAGCTCTCCTGCTAGCTGGGAACAATGGCCACACAACCAGGACACTGGTCCTGCTTTATATGTGAGCTAAAAGCCAACACTGGTGGATCTAAACTCCTCAGACCACTCCTCCCTCTCTCTGCTCCACTGATGCCACCTCACAGCATCATCCATCCTCTGCCATCACAGTAAATTCTCTTGCTCATTTCTTCTGTGTCAAAAACATCATTTTCCAGAACCAGACCCACACAAACTGCCTCTGAGCTACAATTCTGGCTCCCTTTCTGCCAATTCTTTTATGTGTGTATAGAGTAGGATCAGGCTCCTCCTCTAAGTCCACAGGAGACTCCAAAATCCAGGATGCAGCTCATACAGTCCCACTGAGGACACAGTGCCTCACAAACCCACCTGAGTGTCCCCTCCATGGTATAGGGGGAGGTGACATCAAACTGCATTTTAACACCTGCCAGTGCTCTGTGCCCCAGGGCAGAGCTTTCCTCCCAGCCCTCTGGCCTCCCACGCACCCCACAAAGGAAACCAGGGATTTTTAACTCACTCTGCAGCAGAGACAAAGCAGTTGAGGTGCCCATCGTTCTCATCCAGCACCTCCCTGGTGCGAGCTTCCCCCGTGGACTGCAGGCCAATGACAATGCACTGTGGGGACAGGAGGGATGGGGGACACATGAGGTGCCAGAGCAGCTGCACTGCCACAGGCTGAGGCATTTCCCAGGCTCAGGTACCTCCCCTTAGCCCCTGTCCCAGGTAAATCCGTGCTGGACCCATAGCAGGGCTCCTGAAATCTTTCAGCAACCAACACCCCCCTGTGCTGACCCCACAGAGGGGGATCTGAGCACAGACCTCACTGGCTGTGCTAGGAAGTTTCTGCCTGAAATCTCCAAGGTGCACCCAGATGGAAGAAAGAATAGAGCTGTGAGGTGAAGGGTTTGGTACCTCTTCTAGAACTGCAGAATTACAAACTGGTTTGGGTTGGAAGGACTTTAAAGTTCATCTCATTCCAACCCTCTGCCATGGGCAGGGACACCTTCACTAGAGCAGGTTGCTCCAAGTCCCATCCAGCCTGGCCTTAAACACTTTCAGCTTGAACATGACCCAGAATCCCCTCCCAGCTCAGCCTGCTCACACAAACAGCAGGCAACACCTCACCAAGACCACCTTAACTCCCCAGCATCATTCACTTGGAATATTCTCAGAAACCCAGACACTGCACTTCGCTCTGGAGGGAAATTCGCTCTTGAAGAGGTTTGCACTGGCTGCCAAGCCGAGCAGTAACTAACTCCCTTTGGCTGCAGACTACACAGAGCCCCAGTGAGGCTGGTGGTGCTGCTGCTGTGGGTGCCACACCTTGTCCCTGGCCAGCTCCTCCTGGGCCAGCTCCACGAGGCGCCGCACCTTGGCGGCGATGCAGAGGTACTTGAAGAAGCGCTGGTGAGCCGACCAGAACTGACCCCACAGCGACTTCCGAGACTCCAGCCCGATGCAGTCAGCTGCCTGCTGGAACACCATCAAGGCCTCTGCCCACTGCAGACAACACCGAGAAGAAGGAGTTAATGTAATTTCCGTGGTCATTCCTGCCGTGCAGGAGGTGATCAGAACAGTCTGAGGGTTGATAATCTGATTTAGAATCAGTGTGCGTTGGGCTGAGTGAACACTGGTCATCCTCTCCCCATCAGCACGATGCAGCTCTGGTTTGCAAATGTGGAACTCCCAAATAGAAGTAAAAAAGTCTTTTTATTACATCAGCTGAGCTTTGTATACCTCTTTTCCTTCTTACATTTGAGGTCATGGCCACATTTAGGGGCCTCACACCCTCTCACATACCAGTGGCTGTGCTCAAAGCAAGGTCAGACCTCAGCCTCCCACTACAAGGGGCCCAGCTCACCAGCTTGGCTGCCTTGTCGTAGACAGCCTTGTACTGCTCATCCAGAGGGATCTCCTCGATCCTGAAGGTCACCCCAGTGAAGCTGAGCTGCCGAGCAATGTACATCCCACTGACCTTCATGTCCATGGCCACGATCTCCATGGCTCCGACTCCCCTGGGAGAGGACAAAAGTTGTGGGACCCAGGTCAGAGCCCCAGCTGTGAATCCCAGCCAGGAACCTCAGCTGTGGGTCCAGCTCTGGAACCCCAGTCATGAACCCCAGCTGTGGAACCCCAGTTTTGAATCCCAGCTGTGGAACCCCAGTTTTGAATCCCAGCTCTGAACCCCAGCTGTGGAGCCCCACCTGTGAACCCCAGCTCTGAAACCCTACCTGCGAACCTCAGCTGTGAAGTCCCAGATGTGAACTCCAGCTACAAACCCCAGCTGTGAACCCCAGTTGTGGAGACCCAGCCCTGAAACCCCAACTCTGAAACTCCAGCTGTGGAACCCCAGCTCTGGGTCCCTCCCTCTGCCCCAGGACAGCACCAGGCAGGTGCCTCTCCAGAACCAGCCCCTCCCCTGGCTCATGCTGCCCACAGCCCCCTTGGGCACTGGACCACCTGCCACACAAGGCCCCCAGGGCTGGACAGGACTGGACAGGACTGACCTCTTCTCAATCGCGTGCAGGAACTCATCGAAGGCTCGGAACGGGGTCCCCTCCCCCCAGATCCCCAGGCGGCTCATGTAAATCATGTTTTTTGGCTCTGAGGCACCTGTTGGGACAGAAGTCACTGTCAGCAAACCCACAGCACTTGGGAATAGCTGTGATTCAAATGAAGAGGTTGTCATTTGCTGTTGTGCCTTTGGAGACCTTTCCAAACATTGCCCTCCCTACATTTGGCAGGTAAACATCACCAAGCAGCTGGAATAGCTGGCCAGGAACTAGTTAAACTGGAGAGAAATTAATCTGACTTGCCAAAAAGTCACAAGTAACATCAGTGATGGGGCTTGGGGCAGATCTCAGCACGCTGAGCTCCTCTCTAGCCCTGCAGCACTACTGGCCTCTCCTTACAGGATCTCACACGTGCTCACACCTCAGGGTGCCCCTTCAGATCAGAGGGGACCTCTGCCACTCTCACACCCACAGTGTGGGCAGAGCAGCTCACCTGTGGCACTGGCATAGACAACCCTTGCTCGAGGCAGCTTGTTCTGCAGGTCCAGCACTGCTTTGCCCATTTTGGTAGAGGTGGCGTTTTTGGCTTTGTGGCATTCATCAAACACAATCTGGAGGGGAATGTCAGTTAAGGAGAAAGGATCTATTTTCATCCCAAGGATGGGAGCAGACAGAAAATAGAGCCCAGTCCTCTCCAACCAACTGAACAATTTGTCCCAGTATCAACAGGACTGACTCATGGCCCACCCATGGAATCTGCTGGGTTTGCCCAACCCTGTGCTCTTCAGCCCCAAAGTCATCCACCCCTCCCTCTCCCTTCACCTCCAAGGTGTGTCTTGTCAGGCTGAGGGAGAGGAATGCTGAAAAGGTTAATCCCCTCCTCCCCTTAACTGCATCCTGGGAGGAGGAGAAGGAGGAGGAGATTTGAGTGTGGGGGATTGCTGTCTCCTGCAGGCTCCCACAGCTGCTCCCCGTGACTTCACATGGCCCCAAGCTCTTTGTTCCCTGCTGAAGCACAATCACAAGCAGCAGTTCCTCTCTCTGCCTCTCCAGTTTTTGTCTCTTGGTTTTTTTAAGGATACAACTCCCTCAAAGTTTTCCCTGCACCACTCCAAAATCTGTTTTAAGCGCGTCCTGTGCTGTCCCCCGGCCTGGCTTTCCCCGATCAGCGCCGAGTAGGTGGCAAAGAGGACTCCTTCTGAGGTAGCTGTGTCACCATATTTAATCTGCAGGAAGAGGAGCAGAGGCACACACACACACACACACAGAGTTACTGCTGTCCCCAGCATGTCATACCCATCCCTGCCCACATTCCGTGCTGCAGAGTGCCCTGCTGGACACACATTCCTGCTCCCAGAACAAATCCCAGGCTGAGCTCAGAACAGGCAAAAAGCTGGTGGTAGCTGATGTCTTCAGCATTTGTGTTTGGCACTGAAACGTGGTGATGACAGGGACTGCAAATGCCTGGAGAAGGGCCCCAGCCAATGTGTCAGCACATCTGGATGCCTGCAGTGAACTGTGGAGGGGACTGTGAATGGACATTGATTTTCTGGCAAAAAAAGTGCTTCCTATTTTTTTTTTTTTTAAGCAACAGTTTAGAGCCTCTTATTGCTTTGACCCTTCCTATCTGTTTTAATTCCTTCTAGAAAATAATTTTCTCTTTGATCAGGTGAGATTGTTGCCTGTCTCACTGCCATGGGTCCCACTTGTAACAAAATACAATGTGGGGGAAAAGCCCTGGTCCCAAGCTGGAAAAAGTTCCATTTGAAGTCTTTTAGGGCTGAAAACAAAATCCTTTCCAATCTCTTAGTGGAGCACATTCAGAGGTGTCAAAAACTTGTAGTTTCTATGGACTTTGAAAGAGCTGGTTGTTCAATACCATTAAAACCAGAGGAGAGGGTTTAAGTGAACTGGGAGATACTGGACAGAGACTTAACCAGTCTGAGCATGTCTGTGCTCCCTGCAGCTCTGAGAAGTGATTCCATGAACCAGCACTGGGAAAGGCTGACCCAGGAGAGCAGAGCACATCTCACAGAGCTGTTCTCTCCACAGGATTCCTCAGCAATGGTGAGGAAGGTTCCAGCTCTGCAGTACTTGCACTTGCCTGCAGACACTTCCCACTCCCTGCAGGAACAGCTCTGTGCTCCCTGTGCAGCTCCACAGTAAAAATAGCTGGAGCCCCGAGTGGGAAGAGCTGGCTGGGAGGAGGGAACAGAGGCTCTGCTGCTGCCTGAGCCTCGTCCTGCTCCACGTGCTCAGCCAGAGCCTCCAACTGCTCCCGGGGGCTGATTCCCAGAGCAGCAGTGCAGCTCCTCTCCTACCTTGTTCAGAGCATGCACAGGAATGTGGGAGGCCTCGATGTCCTTCAGGTCTCTCTCAGCATCGTACTTGAGATCATTGGAGACGCTGAACCTGGGAAGGAGATGTGGGGTGGTTATCTCCTGGTGCTGGTTATCTCCCCCAGCAGTCGGGACTGGGTATGTCCCCAGGGAGTCTGGGCTGGGTATGTCCCCGGGGAGACAGTGATTAACAGCTCTGGTGATTAACATCTCTGACTAAAGCAGGAGGAGCTGTGCAGAGCTGTCACATCTCCCACTGCCCACACATCCCAAAGTGAGATCTGACAGCCCGGCTGTGATCTGCAGCAAAGCCTCATATTCCTGGCTCTGCACTCGGGAAGCCCAGGAACAACTCTCCACGACTCCAGGGAGAGCAGGGCCAGGCTCTACATCTCACCCCAAGGAGCACAAAACCTGCTATTTCACAGTGACTCATTCTCCATCCCTGCTGCAGGGGGAATATTCCCATTTCACAGGCAGCAGTCAGGCACTAAGAGGTGGAAACGACTTACCCAAGGCCACAGCATGACTCAACTCTAAAGCCAACATCAGCACTAAGGAATTCCTTGTCTAGATCCAAACTCCAAGGTCTTACGGGAAAAGAGGGGAAAAAAAACCCAACAACTTACCACAGAGCTTTTTTCCTCCCTTTAAGATAATTTTCAAAGATGATGCCTGCAACGGTCCTGCCCTTTCCAACTCCAGCACCGTCCCCAATCAGGAACCCAGCTCGCTGCCCATTGGGCAATAAAACTTCGTGTTGCTGCAAAATCAAGAAAAGAACTGGAAATTAAACGAGATTTGCCTTTGCTAAGAGCTTTGATGTGAGCACCACTTAACCCTTTCACATGTGCAATGGATGCATGTGCACTGCTCAGCCAAACGACAGCAGGAAAGGTCAGGGGTAATGGTCAAGCCCACAAGTGGTAGCTCATGGAAAAGGTCCCCCAAATGTAAAGCCCCCAGCAAGAAAAGTCCAGGGTTCTTGCCTCTTTAGGAAACAGACCACACAGAAGTCCCTGGCTTCAAACAATCTCTTAAAAGGCATTTAAAATGCCAAAGGAGTTTCATCACCCGAATTAGAGCTATTTTAAAACACACTGTGAACACTGGTCCTTGCAAGAGGCAGTTTCCTTCAGGTGTGAGACTCCTGAGGTGCAGGAGGTACCTGGCAGGCGTAGATGATGGCTTCCAGCTGTAGTGCAGACAGGGAGCCTCTGTCAGCCACGGAGCAGGGCAGGGAAAGGCTGTAGGTGATGTCAGGTGGGGGGACGCTGGACAGGGTGCTCGTCTCAACCACCAGGTCAGGGTGGTGCTTCCCAATCTTGGCTAAGTGACAACAGAACACAGGTCAGTCGAGGTCTTTACTCCCAGAGGCACCCAGAGCTCATCACCCAGCCAGAGCCCAGGGCACTGTAGAGCTTTCCTAGAAAACCACAAGCCTGGGAGGTGCCACAGCAAACACACAATTAAATTAGGTTGGTCCACAATGGAGAGAACAGAACTTCCCAAGGCAACACTCACACTTTGAAGGGATATATTCTGCATAGGTCTCTGTCTGCCCCAACTCTTCAGTTTCTTCCTCCTCACCTTCATCCTCCTCCTCTGCAGGAGCCTGAGACTGAAGAAAACCAGCATTGACCCGATGTTAATGTTCTTGCTGAGCTATGGACATGTGTGGTGCTGTTCCCTGCCACAAACTGCCACTGAAAGCATCCCTCAAAGCCACAACCTCCCTAAACACATCTCATTCCCAGAATAAGGAAAGCCATCAGTGGGAGCCCACCCCAGGTCCTCACCAAAATTGGGAAAGATGTTTGCACCACTCTTGGGATGGGCTGGGGGGTCGTGTGAACCCTGCCCAGCCCTGAGCAGGCACCTGGTCCAGCCTTGCACCCAGCACTGTGCCCACAGCAGAGAGCAAAGTCCTGAGAGCCCAAAGTGTCCCCTAACAGAGTGAGGTTCCCCCTGGGAAATACAACACCTCTGGGAAAGAGCAGGGACTTGTGCCTGTCTGAGTTTCTTGTCTCCAAGGTCAGAAAAAGGTCAGAAGTGCTCCCCCCAGCACTGGGATGTCACCAGGAGCACCCCACTGAGGCCACCATGGCTCTCACCTGGTAGCTGATGAGGAGTGGGGTGTTGGGGACGGCAGGAACGTGGTCACTGGAGCTGTTGAGGCCAGGGAATGGTGTGCTGGGTGAGAACAGCTGGAAAGCAGAGGGTGCAGGTGAGGAAGGGCGAACATGGAAATGCACCAACAAAGATCCTTGACACTGCAATCCCTAGACCATGCAGCTTGCTAGGAGACAGCTCCCAAGACACTCCACAGGGAGAGAGAGCTCCCAAGACACTTTGGGCCGAGGAGATCCTTTGTCTGCTCCCACACAAACCAATTCACCCTGGAATTTCCCGACAGAGAGCAAGGTCAGGCCAGCAGCTCGTGGCATCCAAAGCAATCAGCAACTCCAGGAGCAGCACTACTCCAAGTTTACAGCCTGTGCAGAGCGCCAGGCTCAATGACAGACCCATGCTCCACCAGCAGCAGAGAAAGATGGGAAGTTCTTAGGCATAAACACTCTTATTTTTAAATAAAATTTAAAAAAAATAAAAAGAAGAAGAAAGAAAAAATCCACCCTCCATTCCTGGAAGCCTGAGTCAGAATTACCAGAAGGAAGCTGGACAGAAGAACTGTTTTCAGTGCCAGCAAATCTGGAGAGCAGGTGAAACATCTCCACCTACAAATCCAAGCTCAGTTTGGCCTTGGACAGGAGAAAGGCCAGGAGCTGCTGGAAGAGCAGGATGTGTTCTCACAGCTCCAGCAGCAGGAAGCGAATGCAAGGCTGGGTTTGCATCACAAAATCCCCAAAGTACAAATCTTTGCTATCCTGGCCCAGCTTTGGCACTCCCAGCATTCCACCTCGGGAATTGCAGAGGAAGCAATGGAGCCTTGGCTGTTTGGAGCATTTGAAATCCACCCACACAGGTGAGAATGTGCTGTGAGGGCCAAAGCAGGTGGGAGCAGGAGCTGCAGTGGGAGATGGATCATCCACCTGTACAATTCCTGCCTTTCCCTCACCTGCTGGTTTGATTTTCTCCTCCCTCTGTGCTAAGGACATGCAGAGAAGAGGAACAGAGATCCAGGAGAGCACAGGGCTGGAAGGAGGAGAGAGACTGACAACTGCACAATCACAGCCTCAGTCTTACTCCACTTTCCTCCTCTCTGCATTATTCTCCACTTTGTCCCACCTTGCCATAACTTCCCTGGGAAGGGAAGGAAACCATTCCCACGTGGCTGCCAAGCCAAGCTCCCTCTGAGTAAATCCCTTCCCTGCGTTCTGAGCTGGGAGAAGGCTGCTCACATCTTGAACATACTGTGAATGAGCCACAAAAAAACTGCATCAGCAGCTCACAAATTCCAGTCACGGGCTTCCAAGGCTGGGCTGGGCTTCCCAGCCTTAAAAACACTGGGAATGTGTGAGATGGATGACAGAAAACACAATGTATGACAGGGACTATTTTTAAAAGGTTATTTCACAACTCCATTACAATCAAAGCTGTTTTGTCTGCTGCTCCTGCAAATATTTCACAGGGTGGCAGCTCTTCCCTCTCTGCCCATTCTTGAGTGATAAACAGAGCCAAGATATTGGATGCAGCTCCTTTCTTTGGGATAACAGCTCTCCCCACAGGCACATGGAAGCAGTTCTGCATCCAGCCCCCTCACTTTGATCCCAAACCACCTCAATCCAGGGATTCTCAGTGAGCTGGGAATGTTTATTTTTAAAGAGCACAAAGCACAAGGCTGTTCCTGCACCTGGGATCCACAGGTGGGTCTCCCCCAGGATGAATCCAGCTTGGCTCCTGGGATGTCCCATGCATCAGAACTGTGAGAAACTGATGTTCCTGCTCTGCCTGGGTCTCTGAGACAAAAGTTCTGGAGAAACTACACTCCTGCTAACCCAGCACCAGGCTGTGGGGCAGAGCTGGCTGCACAGCCACAGCTGAGGGATGTCCTGCATCACAGGAATCAGGATGAAAGGTGATTGATGCTCCATCACTGTAGCTTAGTGACTGCTCTGGCTGCTCAAAAGCCAAAATTCCTGCAATTCTATGGAAAACTACGATGGTGGTTTGGGGAGGGACAAGATTATCTGAAGTGCTGGTATCCCACACCAATGTGCAGAGGCCAGTGGTGAGTCAGTCTGTCAGTTCTTTCACCCACTGTTCCGGTACATGGTGCCACTTCCATGCAAAAAATGAACCCAAAATCTTCTGTCTCAAGATGCACCTCACTGACAGCACCTCAGGAAATGTCACTCGTTTAAAAACAGCCCGAAAAAGCAGCAACCTCACCCCAAATGCCTCAGCAAACACAGATAAGACAACATTTAAAATTAGCCAGAGATTCCTTTCCAAAGGAAGTCGTTTATAAATGGAATTCCAAGGAGTTAATTGGCCTTATCTGAGCCCAAGAGCTCAGCAGGACACAAGGGGAGAGGGCAGGACGTGAGGAACAGCATGGGACACAAGGGACAGGGACAAGGAACATCCCTCTCTGCTGGAGATCCTGCTGTGCTCACACAAGTCAGTCTCACACTTACACAATGTTGATTTCTCCCTTGTTTTCTTCATGCTGGATTTAGAACAGCTTTTCCCAATAAGTTTTTGTTGTGCACTCCACAGACACTGAACTCCAGGGTTTTCTAGGCATTGAGTGTCTCAAGCAGAGTTCACATGTTTGGAAAAAGGCCACCACAGAACTGTTTCTGCAGGGATTTGGGCTACTACATAAAAAAACCAACAATAATACGAGAACAGAGCAATGTGGCACGTGGCCTCTCTGTCCTGGGGGATGTATCTGCTCTCCAGCATTTTTAACCATTCAATTTGCAAGTCTGGGATGTCTTTACCCATTTCTTGCTTTCCAATAGCTCAGCTCTCTTCCTGCTGCCTCAAACAGCAAGTTCTAACTCGTCTGAGACTTGCAAACTGCTCAGGGAAGCACAGTCAGAGACACTGAGCATAGCAGGGTCTCAAAATGCAGCAGTGACTAATCCAGCTGCCTCCTGGGGTAGCCACTTTGGGTGTTTTGCCCTCATTCTTCCTAAGAGTGTGACCTACAATGGAAATGTGAGACATAGATGGACAGGCACTGCAAGAGCTGAGACCAAGATCCAGTGGATGAGGATGATGTGGCTCCAACAACTCCCAAAGCCAGTTGGTGCCCATGGTGCCCATGTCAGTCCCCCAGCTGAGGCAGAGCAGAGGGCAGGTGAAAATGCCCAAAAATGCCTACAATCAGGTGATGCTGAAGGACTGCAGGGAGATTCCATGCCCCACAAAACTCTGGGATGTAAAAGCCTGCAGGTACTGGGACTCATAAAGTAAACACAAACGGTGAGTCTTAAGTTGAGACAGTTACTTAGTCATTGTTACTGAAATATTTGCCCTGGAGAACAAACAAGAGGTGCTGCTGCTGTGGGGGCAGTTAATGCTCCACATCAGGGTGGTTTTCCTGGAGTCCATCCCTTCAGCACTCCTGAGCATCCTGGACCTGCTGAATGTTTTAGGGATAGATCCTCCTCAGGATGCATCTACCCGCCAGGAGAAAGAGCTACAGCCTGCACTGTGCTCTGGAAGAGTGCAGGAATCCCTCTGAGAGGGGATTCCCTCCTGCTTCCAGGAGACTGCACAGCTGTCACCACCTTCCCTCCTGCAGTGAAGTCAGTAAGAGCAGGATAACATCATCCCACCTCAGACTTCACCCAGTGGAGCCGGGTGGGTTGGTTCCTCAATTCCTCCGTGAAACCCCCCCGGGATGAAGCCTGAGGCACCTCCTGTCTGCTGGGAGGGTGGGAAAGGAGCAGCCCCTACCTCGATCTGGTTCTGCTGTGGTGTGTTCACATCCCAGAGCGTTGGCACGTGGCTCAGGCTGTCGGCGGACAGGAAGTCCTTGGGATCCACGATGTCCGAGAGGGAATCCGCGGGGGACGAGAAGAGGGAGTTGTTGTTGGAGAGCTCATCGAGGTATGAAGAATCCTGGAATGGAGACACAGCCATGGTTGGAGGAGACAGAATGAGACCAGAGAGCTCCTTCCTCACTCAGCCAGCAAGTTCTAATTTCTTTGCTGTTCAATGAGCGGCTCCGCCACTTCGCGCTCCACGGATCTCAGAAATTAACCTGGAACTGAGGACACGCTCGGAGGTGCTGTTTGAAAATCTGTTTCTCGAAAAAGCAGGAGGAAAAGCCCTGGCCAGGAGTGTGGGTACACAGTCAAGGCTGATTCGGGCTGTGCACATCCCTGCACATGGGCTGGGAGAGAGAGGAGCATCCAACAAGGCATCGCTCGACTCCACTTTGTGCTTGATTAAAAAGGCTTCAGCCTGACCCCAAAGCACTCAAGGGTTTCATTCACGGGCAGAGACCCTCAGATTCCCAGCTACACACAATCACAGAATGGCTGTTTCACTGCAATTTCCAACACAGCACTAGCTGGAGCCTGTGGGAGACATTCCTCTCCTCCTGGAAGGTTCTGCACACACGAGGCTGCCAGGAGCAGGGCAAGGAGTGCTGGGATCACCTGGATTTGAATCTAGGTAAATCCAGGCAGATCTGCCAATCCTCTTCCCAAGGGCCAGCCTCAGCCTGGACAAGGAACACCTTTCAGCAACAGGGACCAGGCTCTGCCCTTGCTCTTTTTCTGGTGACTGGGCTGGATGGTTTGCAATGTTTTTATTTGGTGCCAGCCCAGTGATGCTGTTGGTTTGAGCCACACAGACTCTGGCTCAGAAAGAGCCATTGATCTCCTCCTGACATCAAGCCCTGGTCTGGTTTCCCTATTTCAGGTGGCAAGAACCAAGAGCTGACAAGCACTTCTTGCTCTGCATCCTTCACTGTGCCCCTTCCCCAGCTCCATCCCATCACCTCAGCCCTCCTCCCACACCAAAAAGTAGCATTTTCAAACTTTGTCAAAGCAGAAAAACTTTGCTGTTAATCAAGAGCAATGTACTTCCAGCACCAAACTCCAGCACTTGGGTCTGGCCAGAGGTGAGCCTCTGTCCCTGAGGGAAGGGCAGATGGACCAACAGATCTGTCTTGGTGGCCCCACAGACTCTGCCAACACGGGTGGGTCTGTGGATCCTCCCAGCTGTGTCAGCACAGCCCAGCCTGAGCACCAGGGTAACCCACCAAGCTGCTGCCAGCAGAGCCAGGGCTGGTACAGGAGGAATTGCTGCTCACTTCCAGTAAAGGGCCAATTTCCCACTGCAGGCAGAAAGGCAGCCAAAGACTCTTAAAAGTCACTTAGCCCTGCCTGACATAAACCCACGAGCAGCTGAGCCTGGCTGTGCTGCTCCCAAGGGCTTCAGGCCAAGAGCTGAGACAGACCCCCCCGACTTCTATCAAAAGTTATGGGTTTGTAATGTTTAAACCACTGGGACACATTCCCTTCCCCTTCTTCCCAGGGATGTCTCCTTTGGCCAGCATGTGCCCTGAAGCCATCAGTGCAGGTGCTGGAAGCACTCCAGCAATGGCAGGTGTGATGTGGGCAGTTTGGATTCCTCAATTACCAACTGCTGGACTTAAAGACTCAGGGAGCAAGGGCAGCACTTCCTGGGCAGCTCCTGCTCCTGATGTTTCTATTTTAGGATTACCCAGAAATCAAGGCATCCAGAGACTGAACAGGCACACGGATTTATCACCTTGGAATTAAGGGATCTCTGGATTCCCCTTCACACTCGAGAAAACAGAGGAACACTTGGGTGGGTGTGGCCGTGGCCAGAACAAGTGGCCTGTGCAGGAGCCAGAAGGTCCCACATCCCACCCAGTCCCACTGCTGAGACACTTCCAAGCAGGGTTTGTTCACCTGCAAAGGGCACTGACTGAGGCTGGGGCAGGAGGAAACATCTGCACACCCGTGTCATGGCAGTGGAGGCTGTGGAGCAGCACAGAGAGGTCCCAACAATGGGCAGGGGCTGGGCTGGAACAGCAACAGGATATGGGAAAGCCTCATGACACAACCCAAGACATCCCAAAAACGTCACACAGCCCTTTCCATCCCCAGGGAAGACTCCAGCCTCACCACTGGGCTGAACTGGGGAGAAGAAACCAGCCCCCAAGGCAGAGGGAGGACAATACTCCTCCTGGAAGTGATGCAGTGATCCCATCCTCTGCCAGCATTACGAGGCATTAGTCACGAACTTCCAGAGTCTCCCATTTGTCTTAAACTAATTGCATTATCTAAAGAGCACCGAAGTTAATCACCTGCCAGCTTCCCCGCCCCAAGAACTTCCACCACCTCTGTAAATTTATCAAACCCAGGGCAATAGTTTAACACAAGGCCAAGGAAAACCACAACCAGTATAAACCATGCCTGGACTAATCACACCACTGGTTTATCTGCTGCAAAGGGGAGCAGCTGCCTTGGCAACCTCAGGGAAAAGGAAGGATCATCACCTCAACCAAGAGTTCATGGTCAGGATCAGCTCAGGCACTGGGGTTTGAAACGTAATTTTGTCCCTGTTAATTAATCAGAATTTTGAGTTTTTCTCATTAGAAACATGAGGTTCTACAGTAACAGCACTTCTGTTTCAGTGGAAGTTGAATTTCTGCAGCAGATGGAAGTTGTCCTGACAGACAGGATCTTTATTTCAGATACTTTCCTGCAACTGTTCTTTACATAAATCTTATTCCTGGAATTCAGCATCTCTGTGGCATCCTCTGGATGTCCCCTGGCCCCAGCAGGTCCAGGCCTTTCCTGGGCCAGGGACCCAGAGTTGGAGGCAGAGCTGCAGGTGAGTCTTGGAGCAGAGGACAACCTGATGCTACTGTGGCACATGGTACTCCTGTCATTATCCCCAGACAGAGATTATCTAGCAATTATCTCCCTACAAAAATCAGGAAAAAATCAGGGTAAACCAACCCAGACATTCGATCTTTCTCCAAGTCCCTGGGAACAGCTCAGCTCCCTCAGTCAAAACAAAGTGTTAAAAATAATGAAAGAACAGGTGAAGTCTAAATACAGACAGAACAAGCATCCTAAAAATATTTTTTTTCCATCAAGCCATCAATAGAAATGGTTTATTTTCTCACAATCCAGACACTGAGGAAACAGTGTCTGCAGAGCAGCTCTGGATGACTGCACCTCAGAGCACCCGAGTGAAGAGGGGGTTTTATTAAAAACCCAAACCCCTATCTATATACCCAAATACACAACCACAGCCACACTGCCAGCCAGGAGAGATTTGGCACCTCAAAAGTCACAGATTAAACAAATTATTATTCAGGAGTGACCGAATCAGCAGCTGCAGATGATCACTGTAAAATCTTTTAGCTGCCAAACCCCAAAGTCTTTCTAAATTTGGGGCAATAAACTGGCAGTGTGGAGGGTTTAGCTCTGGCTGAATGGTGTTACCCTCGCTTCCTGCATCAACTTTGCAAACAAAACCCCTCAAAGCTATCACATCTACACAAACACACAGATCAATCCTCACACAGCTCCTTCCCTCCAAATCCCACACTCAACAACCGAGGTCTGACTGACAGAACAGAGTCCAGGAACAAGGATTCCAGCAAAACAGAAATCACATCTTTGGGGACAAAAAAGAAAATCTATTCCCGGTACCCAGCGTGGAGAGGGTGTCACTCCCCAAAACTCTGCAGCCACTGCAGAACTCCCGGGGAGCAGCTGCCCTGGCGACCAAAGGCACGAGGAATTCCACAGAGGAGGAGGGAAAACCCAGGAAAAATGAGGCTTTACCTTGAAGAGAGACGGGAATTTTAGCCAGAACTGCATTTGGGACATTTTAGAGCAGCATTCAGGGGGCTGTCGGCGCGGGAGGCAGCAGCAGGGGGAGGGTGCTCGGCAGAAAGTGGAGAAAGGTCCATTCACGGCCGGGGCTCATCGGGGGGGGCTTGAAAAAGCCAACATGAAGCAGCCAGAGGAGGGAAAATGGAGACTCAGGGCCCGGCAGAGCCGTCCTGTGCCCGGAGATTTGCATAGACTGTTTAGTCACGACGAGAGGGCTCTTACTTCCTCTAAGTCCAGGGCTGACTTTCAGGAAATGATGCCTGCTTGGTAAGTCAGTGAAATTACTGGCAGTGCGAGGAGAATTACTGTACGTGGTGTAATCCAACCACAGAGCTCAGTAAACAGCGCCGGGCTCCGCAGAGCCAGAGGGCTCCGGGCTCCCTCTGCTCCCCTCCCCGGCCACCCAACGCCAGACTTTGTCCCCCTGGCAGCCCCTGCTCGGGGCTGGGGGTCCTGCCCTCCTGCCCCCCCCTCGATTTCAGGGCTCAGATGAAGTGGAAGTGACAAAGCTCACAGGAGTATTCCCACGTTGGTGTCCCCCCAAGAGCCATGTGCTCTCTTTGGTGTCTGCCCCACCCCAAAGCGTGCTTTAAGAAATCCAAAGGAGTGGCCCATTCTCTTCCCTTTCCTCCCTAGATCACTGTTATTTCCCAGGCACCCGTTGCCTCCTCTTTCCAAGGCTGTCCCTTTTAACTTTTACCAGTTTTGGTAACAGAAATAAGCAAAATTTCTGATGGGGAAGAGAAAAAGGCACAAAAAGGCACATCTGAAAGGAGTGTAAGCTTAATGAAGGTCTCCTCCAACACGAAGGGAATCATCCAGAGAACACCCCACCCTCTGGAAAATCCCTGTGAACTGTCCTGTTTGCTTTGGGTGCAAGAGGCTCGTGTTTGCTCTTCCCTGGCAGGGCTGGTGGCAGCCCCGGAGCCGGGCTCTGCCCGCGGGGTCAGTTCCAGTTTGCCCAGCAAAGCCAGCAGTGCACGGACCCAGCAGTGCACGTGCTGGGAACGGGGAGGGAGAGGAGCCCTGACTGCTCTGAGTGTCCCAGTCCATCCCTGCTCCCAGTCCATCCCTGCTCCCAGTCCTGCCAGGCACGGCTTCAAGGGAGCGCAGCTCGTCCCTGCCCCGTTTGAGCCGGTGTTTGGTGCCTGCTGCTGTCACTGCTGAGGCAGCTCCTCCCGGGGCCTTGTGATGGGAACAGCTGGAAAATCCCATGTTTATGAGGCACTTCTCAAAAAAAAAAATAGAGCCTTGGAGTGAAAGAAGGCACAAAGTCCCAGCAGGCCCATGAGAGAGGTGAGCACACGAAGCCCTCCAGGGAGAGAGCTGGGCGAGGGAATTCTGCTTTTTGCCGGGATGAGGAGGGGGGATGGGCTTCTCCAAGGAAAATTCGCCAGGTACTGAGGCTGGAAAACCACCCACAGGGCAAAAACCTACAGCAGGGCTCATTTCCAAGGGCTGAACCCTCTGCAGCACCGTGGCTCCACAGGGACTGAGACATCAACAGTGAGGATCCACATTCCACCTTCAACACACCTAGTCCAGGAGGTTTTTTCAATAAGCAAATGGGAAAGAAAAACACCTTTTTCCTGGCACAACTGCAGCTATGGCAGGGTCTGTGGTCATGGATGGGGCTCCCAGGAGGAGCTGGAGCATCTGCTGGGTTCTCCCTGTTCCCAGGACCATCTCACCTCACAGTGGAGGCTGCAGGCAGCACTTCCCTGAGAGCCAGCAGAACATCCTGCAGGGACCACAGTGACAACAGAATTTGGGTTCTGTGGGCAGCAGGCTCAGGGTGGAGAAAGGCTGAGGGTTCTGAAAGCTGCTTTTCTCTGAATTTGCTGTATTTAAGGGCAGGCTCTGCTGGCCCGTGGGACAGGTGCTTTAATGACACGTGTGAAGTGAAGAGGCCAAAATTATCTCTGAAACGTCTTAATTAGCCACTTGCTGTGTGACCTTGATTGAACCACTGTGTCCTGCCAAGCAAGATCTCACAATTTGTGCAACCTTTGGAAGAGCAGGTGGATTATTTCCTCTTCCTTTTCTGTCAGAGTGGGGCAAATGCAGACACGAGAGACCTGTGCTGCCAAAGGAAGCGGAGCACGGCACAGACACCCAGGGCTGCTGCATTGATTTTGCACAACCACAGCAGTGTAATCACCACAGGGAAGATAAACCACTGCAGAACCACCACCTGCAACGTTCCCAGCCTGTCCCAGGGGAGAGGCAATCCTGCTCCCCACAATTCAGCCAAGAACACGTGTGCTGACAGACAGGGACAAGGAGAGCAGGATTATTCCAGCGCTCACATCTGACTTATCCCCTTCCAGCCAAGCCCAGGGAGCTGCTGTGCTGGGGAACCTTCTGCACCCCCTGACTCAGACCAACTCTGCTTTGAATTAAAGCATCTATTTTAAACCATGTCCCCACGGTCTGCTATTGGATTCGATTACCAGCACTTTTAAGAGCGTTTCAGACTGGCTTTTCCCGCTTTTGTTGGCTTTGGGAAGGGAGGAGGGAGGGAATGGTGCCTGCCAAGAACCTCAGAAGGCAGATCTCCATCCCCTCCTGCCCAGAGTGGACATCTCTGCTTGGAGGCAGCAACACAGATGAAAACTATCAAGACTTGGGAGGACATCTGAGCCCTCCAGGCTCTTTTACCCCTTCCTCAGGGGGCTTCTGCAATCCACTGACAACAAATTATAACTCAAAACCCAAATTATACCTCCCATCCTCCTGGGAACCAGCTCAGGGTGCCTCAACTGGAGCACCTCAAGCCTTTGGTCAGTGCACATTGAGTTGTTATAACCACATCCTTCACTTTCCTTACCCCAGGCCTGCAGGAAGCGTCAGGTATCTCACCCAGAGTGTTAAATAAGTGTTATTATATATAATAAAGTGTTATTACATCAGCCCAAACCTGCAGTGCAGAAACAAAGACACGAGCACGCAAAGCCACTTGTTCTCCCAAGGCCTCAGAGCCAGGTAACTGCCTATAAATGGATTTTAATGGCTGTGTTCCCTGTAGATGTAACTCCAGGATAGCAACAGAAGTTCCAGGACGTTTCCTATTCCAGGAAACTCTTTTTGTTTCAGCCACAACCAAGTGTTCCACATAATTTAATAACTGTTGCATTGATTTCTCCTAAATCACCACAGCTCTGTGCACTGAAGCACTTCTAAAAATGAATACTTTTTTTAAGAGCAGGTTAATTTCTCCTCCTGCTTTAACAGAGAAGATTAAAAGGAGATTGCAAGGGGCTGGTGGTGAGGAGAGGGCTGGCTTATGATTAACACTTGTGGTCAGGAGCCCCCATCCAGCACAGCAGATCAAACAAGGCTGTAACTGCATCTTTACAGTGTTACTGAAGGTGACTGCCCAGGAGCAGCCAATTCCTCCCAGCCCACAGCATAAATCCTTCTGGCATGACCTCCCCTCCAGCCCCAGCACAACCCACATTTTAAGAAGGTGACCAGAGTTCCTCCCAAAGCATTTACACCCAGAGCTGCTTCACTGAAGGGAGGAGGAACATCTGCAGAGTCCCCTGCACACCCACCATGTCCCCAGCTCCACCTTCCCCTGGAGCTGTTCCCCCTCACAGATTTATTTCTCAGTGGACCTCAGGGCACATGAAATCAGCAGAGGAGGTTTCTGTGTGTTCAGCAAAGTCCTGTTCTGGAGCCACAATTCACACAAAACAAGGCAAAAGGGAACACCTGCTGCCAGCAACAGGCAGGGACATCAGAGATAACAGAGAGCTCAGAGGAATTAAGGCAGAGTCTGTGTTTGAACTAATTCTAAACTGACCAGGGCAGTGAAGTTAAAGAAAACTCTGTTGTGGCCAAGAGAAGCAGGTATTACATGGCAGGAATGCTCTCCTAGAGCAGGGTGTTCTGCCTTTATAAGGTTCTGGAGACAGACAGAGCTCACAGGGACAGCACAGGCCAAAGGATAAGTTAAACCCTCCTGGATTCAGTGTTTTCTTATGGCAATTAACAGCTCTTACAATCTGTGTCACAAGACAGCACCACCAAGAACTCCTGCCCAGGAGTGCCAGATCCCAACTCAGCAGCACCTGGGACTGCAGGAATAACCAGCAGGAAGGGAGGGAAGCAACAGAAACCAAACCCTGCTTCTCTGAGGGCTGTGATTTCCAAGGACACGTGGGCAGTCCGTAGACTTTTCCATAAGGAGATGGCACCATGTGGTTGGGATGAGACTTTGGCTGAAGACAACAGTTCCCAAGACCAGAAACGCTGTCAGACCCAACGTGGCCTCCCAGAACTATTTTCTGAACCTCCTCTCAAGCCACTTGTTTATATAAAAAATGCCAACAGATCGGCAAGGATGAATCACCCAGGAGCAAGCCAGAACCCAAAAATATTGTGGAGGAAACAAGTTCAAGTTCACATCAGGCTGTTCTGGCCACGCAGCAAAGCACCTTCCCCACTCAGTGAGGTGAATGGTTCAACTACAGAGAAACTCCCAGAGCCATTAGAAAATGTGGTAATTCCCACTCTCAGTGTCCCCAGGTCAGCAAAGCCTTTGCACTCTGCAGGACCAGGACCCCTAAAACAAAACATGGAAGGATGAGGGGAGGAAATGCCAGTGCCAGAGGAAAAAGCACCAGAACTCCTACTCTGGACAATCACTGCCACCAACAGGAAGAGTTTCCTTCATGAATGCCTCAATCATTTGCTCTTTAGACCTTTTAAATCCTTCTTCATTACCCCTCAAAACTCTGGATTCTGCTACAGGAGCAAAGCCAAGAGAACATGTATCCATGTGTGGAGGCAGCACAAGTCCTCACACAAGCACCTGATCCATTCTGCCTGCCCAAGGACCACAGACTGGATCAGGAATCTCTTACCAGCACCTGCAGCAGACTCCTCATGTTCCCTCTTGGGCTCCACTGCTCCCTCTGGCATGGCTGGACCAGCCCTTGCCACTCCTACCATGGCAGCAGGAAGGTTTGGAAAGGACAGGTACTTTCCTGTACAGCCACCTGGAAAGATGGAGCCACCCAGCTGCTCCCACCCCTGCTGGGTGACATGTTTCAGTTTCCCAAGCCAAATGTTAATATTTAACAATTTGGCATCTGGGACAATGAGAAATCAGTGAAGTGGAAAACATTGCTGAAGAAAGAGCAGGAAGACACTCCTGGATGGCTCCAGACTGATGCCACTGCCTCCATTTCAGGGCCTGCTGCTCCACCAGAGCCATCCTCCAACTCTGGCTGCTCAGATCTGCAGCTTCTCCCCGGATGAGCAATGCCCGGTGGCTCAGAGACCCCTGGAGTTTATCCATGACTTCCATGTCAGTGCTTAGTGCATCCCAGTCCTGGAGAGCACCAGGAGAGACCATACAGGGTGCTCAGAAGTCCCAAGCTGAGTGTTCAAGAATGCTGACCTGGCTCCATGCTGCAGAATGAGCTGTTAGAGGATGGCTGGAGCCTGAAATTCCTCTTCCAGAGACAGCCCCACAGGTGAAATAACCAAGTGCTGTCCCTTGGCTCAGGGGAGCTCCAGACACACTCAAACCCTCAGAGGTACCAACTCCAGCAGGGAACTTCAGTTGGAAAACAGAGCTCTAACAAAGCCTGATTCAGTTTTCCTCAGTTTCAGCACATACAGGGGGACACTTCACTGCTCTGTTCCCTGTGGAATCTCCACAGATCAGAGCATGGGCTCACAGACAAATCATGGAACAGGATGGAAAAGCACCATAAACTCCTGGTGGGAATGCACATGGCACCAGCTGGTGGTACAATACCCCAGTGAAGGAACTGGTTTGGCTGTGTTAGACTCAGAGGACACTTTGCTGTGTCCATACTGGGGGCAGAACACCTGCAGTCTCACTACAGAAAGAGTCCAAACAAAAGCCCATTTGCCTAAAATCACCTCACTCCCATTCATGGCTTCCTCTCCCAAAGGCAGATAGCAGCACAAGAATCATTTCTTGCTCTGGGAATCATTTGAGGTCATTCACACCTGGTTTGTCTCAGAGCCTCCTGCTCTTTTCTCACTCAGCCAACATAAAGCCTCTCCTTTCACAAAGAACCTCCAAAACTCTACTCCTCCAAGCTGGCTGAGATCAATTTCTGTGATGCAGCAGGGAAGGAAGCTGACTGACCACTGAGATACTAGAAAATACATAAGTTAAAGAAATAATTAAGCCCTTTTCCCGTTAAACCCATCAGCCAAACTCCACCAGACCTGGAGGTGAGACCTGTGGCAGGGACCCCTCTCCCTTTGCCATCACAGCCCAGTAAATGGTCTCACAAGTTGATGAGATCACCTTTCTGCCTTGTTCCTCCCACAATTAATTCTGCAGGAGGCAGAGATCAATGCTCCTGTGATTCAATTATTTATCTGGTTTAATCCAGCCAGAAAACCCTGACCAGCAGCTGCCCAGTGGCTGCCTAAGTGGGTCCCTGAAATCCCAAACCTGCAGAAATCAGAGCCCCAAGGAGGGACAAAACCTCTCTTCAGCCAAACCAAGAAACCAAAAACATGAGGGCAAAATTACCACATACACCAGCAGACACCAATGCCTGTATTAATTCCTAGAGAGGATATAGCCAGTTCCTTCTTTATTCCAAAGTCAGCTCTGTCATCAACTACTTGAATTTTTTAATGACTAATCTTACCATAAGATGCTGCCAAAAGCCAGTGCAACATTCCAAAACCTCCATGGAAAGAGGTCCTTCCCACCCAGAGAGATCCCCGAGGTGAGGGAGCTCTGGGCCTCCAGAGACACTGAGCAACTTGGGGTCACTCTACGTTCCTCCCACACTTCAGTTCTGCAAAAACTGACCCAGCTCCACTCTTGGAATGCTGGGCACTCAGTTGATGTAATCCCTAAATATTCACTAGTCAGGAATCCACCACTTGTAACCAGTGAGTGCAGCACAAGAGCATTTTGGGAGGGAAATAAGTGAAGTGTCTGAAGTGTGTTCAGTTCACACTCTGGGACCCTCCTGCAGCCAGGACCACCCCCAGCACTGCCAATGTCTATGCCAAACACCCCTTTAAAAGACAGAAGCAATTTTACCACAGAGAAGTTCCTACCAAACCATGGACACCTTTCAAACTCCTGGTGTCAGAGGACCGACCCCAATTGAACAAATTTATTGCCCATCTCTTCATTTTCCCTCAGTAAGGCAACACCAAAAAATAATCCCCAACACTCCAAAGCCCCCTTTTCCCCCAAAGACATCAGGAACTCTGCACTTACCTGAGGAAAATCCCCATTTTTTAGTAAGAAGTCAGTGGGGTCCACAGTTGCATAGCTTGTATCCAAGAAATGTGGTCTGCTGATGGAATCCATACAAAAATCCTGAGGAGGGGTAAAATATTGCCTGTAAGAAAATGGGAGAAGCAGTTACTCTGTTAGTCCCCAGCACTTCTCAGGTCACTTCAGCCTCTGGCAGCAGTGAAGCTGCAACTCTGGGATGCCACATACAGGAGGGGGATATTATTGGATATTATCCAGAAGTGAGATGGCAAAATAATACTCTACCAGTTCTACCCCACTTCCCAAACCCAGCAGTGTAAGAATGCTGAATTAAGAATATAAATCTTGACAATTTGTGTAAACCAGGAAGGATTTAATAGATAACAATGGTCTGCAGTACCCAATATTCCAGCCCTGATGACAAAGCAGAATGAAGCCCTGGGACACCCCAGTGTGATGGGTGTGGTGGACCTGCCAGTCACACCACGTAAGGACATGAGGTGCAGGGAAACATCACACCTGAATGCCAGTTTGGGCCACAAAACCCTCAAAACAGGCCCACAAACCAGCTCTGACAGGGAAACACCCCTATTAGCCCACCTGGACAGGGGGTTCACCACTCACAGACCCCCTAAGGCAGGTCAGAAGAGAAGGGCTGGGCACAGGGAAACACAGACACAACTGTTACCCAGAGAGAGGAACTAGGGATGTGACTGGTGTGAGTTCAAAGGCAAGATCTCTTCCCAGCTAACAAGGGAACAAAGCAAAGATCCTGCCTGCTCCTCCTGGGCAGGGCCATGCCAACTTCCTCCTGCTCCCAGCACCCAGCATCCGCTCCCTCCAGGCAGCCAGGGGCAAAAACTGCACCAGAGCAGCCAATTTCCTTCCTCCTGCCCAGGAGCAGCTGCTGGCCCTTGCTCCACGCCACCTCCTGGTTTGCACAAGCCTTTTCCCTCTCCTGCAGGAGCAAGGAATGTGCTTTGTAATCCTTCCCATCAGGGGCCGGGCTCCTGCTCCTGCTTGGGCAATCGCCACCGGCACTGGAGCCACGGAACGTCCACCCCAGCTGGATGGTTTTCTCTTGTGGGGAGCTGGATGAGCTTCTCCCAGATCCAGAGTCACAGAAACCACAGCCAGAAACCTGAACGGGGTGCTGGGGGAGGGAGAGACAGAGTTTGAACAGAATTCCTGCCCAGGAGCTGGGAATGCCGAGCTGCCAAAGGATTATTAAGCAATTAAGGTGCCATGTGTGGCCAGCAGCTCGTTAACACGCCTGGTGAACATTTATATGTGGATTTATGTGCAAACACAGTTATCTCCTTTGATAAATACGTTTTTCCTGCTCATTTCCCATCACTGAAGGTAATATCCTGAAAAACTAACAGCTCCTTCCTCCTTGCCATTTTTTCCTTCTTTTCTGTGCTGCAGAGACACCTGAGACCCTGTGTGAACACACCTGCACACCCCAGTTCCCACAGTCCAGCCCTGAATCTTGGTTCCTCCTAATCCATCCAAGGAAATTAAAATCTGGGCATAAGTTCTGGGAAGGAATGTATTTCCACACAGGAAAAGACTGGTTTAAAAGGCTTTCAAGTCAAGGCCACTGTGGTCTCGCCGTCTCTCACATGAGGACAGAGCTTGGCCAGCATCAAGGAATTAACCAAGGAATAGGAAAACTATTTTTACTGGAAAAGTGAACACCCCCTCCTGTTTCCCTGGCACTTTGTGGCCTGGACAAGGGTCAGTCAAGGTAACAGGAATGAGACCAAGAGAGCCCCAAACTCCCTGGGCTGCTGTGGAATGACCAGCTCTGGTTGGTATTTTGTTTCACTTAATCTTGGTCTTCCAATCAGCCCATGTGAGATGCACTTGGCTCCTGCAGTTTGCAGGGAGAGCCCACAGCAGCTCTGGGCACTGCTCCGAGATCCTCTGTGGAAAACCCCCGAATCCTTTCCATACCTTTGGAGCTGGGCTTTACCTTCCCTTGAGTCAGAACTCAAAGCTGTTCCCCCTCATTTGCAGGGCTGGCACAGAGCTGTTGACAAGTTCACTTGAATTAAACTGGGACAAAAATGCTTGAACTGGGAAATCAGGTCAGTGACCCTGTCACAGCCAAGGGGTGAACACCTGCTCAGCCTCTCCAGGGCTTAGCTCCTGGCCAATTGCTCCATGGAACCTACTGTGGCTCCCTCAGAGCCTGAGGGGTTCACTGGACAACCAAAAACCGTCCCAGAAAGGAAATTTATGCTGGGTTAATCACACCAGTCTGCCCAAAGAGGAATGCTCCGTTGCAATTCTGCTGCATTCCAGCTGCTCATCCGTGACCCAATGCATCCAAAGCCCTTCTGGGCCCACAGAGCCACTTTTCTGAGACCTCCCATGTGTGTTCTGGCCAGGCTCCATCCTCTGTCCTCCACTCAGAGACACAAACTTCACATCTCAGGCCAGTGGAAGATCAGGGAGGGCTGAGAGGCCACGGGCTGCCTCAGCACCAGCCCAGCATTTTCCTTCCTCATCAGACACCAATCCATGCTTTTCAGAGCTTGCTTTACTATTTCAGCAAGCAATGCTCCATGCAGAGGTGGAAAAGGGCATGAAAACAGCAAAATAAGGGGTTGTGTGTTTTGGAATCTGGGGACAAAGCTTTGCTGCAGTTGTGTGACATCTTGTCCAACAGCACAACTGGGCTGCCTCAGTCCCCCCCAGCCAGGAATGTGCTGAGCCTCCAGCAGCAAGGGAAGCTGAGCTCTGCAGGGATAATTTCCTCAAAAAAGAGCTAAGCTGCTGCTTGTCAGAGCCCTGAACCTCCCTGGTTCTTTCAGGGAGGTTTAATTCACTGTTGACATTTGTCAGGTTAAGAAAATCTGAACTCAAGAGGCCACGTTTGGGGTCTTCTAAAGAAATTCTCTAGCATGAAAGTGAACTCCTGAAAAGAAACAGGAAAAACCTGCTTCAGGATAAAGGTGTTGCTATGAGAATAAGCCCTGTCCAAACACAGCCACTTGCAAATAAGATTTCTCTGAAAGGATTTTGAAGAGAAATGTGCACCACCTCTAATGCCAGCTGCATTTTTCTGAGTTACAGCATGGGCTACAATTACAACTGCCTTTAAAATCCCACTTTTCAATGTTTCCACTCCTTTCAGGATTCCTACCAGTCCCCCTCACCCTAAATCCACCTAAAACAGAGTCAGTGCCGTTTTCAAATACAAAAAGCACAGACTTTTTTTTTAATGTGAAATGCAGATATGGAAAATCTCACCTGAAAGGTGATTTTTACAGCTCCTGGGGTATGAAGAACAGGAAGCTAAAGGTGCAGCCTTGGCTAAACCATTCCCTAGCAAATCATTACTACAATGGGCCTCATTTCCAGAAGGAACTCCAGCAAAGGCAGCAAGTCCAGGTTTGTGTCAGACACAGGCATGTCCTTGCAGGATCGGGCTGCAACGTTCCCGGCAGCGCTGATACGAGCGGCACCGAACAGGAAGAGAGTGAGGGGCAAAACCAGAACAAATGGTCAAGAAAAAAAAAAAATAACCCAACACAATAGATAAACACAATCTAATCTTGTGGTTCAATGCAGCAAAACAGAAATTCTGTTATAGCTCTCTGGAGGATTCACAACGTGTAATTTACAGGAATCCTGCTCAAAAAGCACAGCCCCTTCCAATCAGCCGGGCTGGCCGAGAGCAAAGGGTCTGAATGGATCTGAGAAGTCTCCTGTGGGGAGGAGCTGGCACAGCTCAGCTCCCTCAGCACCTGTGGGGCAGCTTCTGGTACTCCCTCGTGGGGAACTGTCCTGTCCATCCAGCCTGTGCTGCTGGGCAGCTCCCGCTGTGGCCAGAGGGGACCGGGGCCATCAGGGCAGCAGAGCCAACACAGGGACACAGCTCCCCTCATCCCCCTGACAGAGGGGCTGATCCTCACTGCTCCCATCTGCCTGGAACTCACACCCTCACAGGGAGGGATCCCACCACGAAGATGCCAAAATCCCTTTAGGAGGGAGGTTACATTAAATCCCCAGTCTAATTGCAGGCACCTGGAACAGAGTTGTTAGCTCAGGATGTCAAGTTCTGCTTCTTTCAATTCTCCTTCCTCCCACCTTTGACCTAGATAAAGAACACATCCTGCATATCTGTGCCACTCCCTGGATTCAGAGAGACCAAAGCAGGCATGAATCAGCCTCCAAACCCCCAGCTCCACCAGAGCCCCCACCCAAGTCACTCAGTGATGGCACAAGGCCACTTTATGTTGTCCAAACATTTGTCATATCCCACCTTGAGATCCAGGATGGAGGTTCATTGCAAAGAGGGAAAATGGAAAATATTTTCCAGTACAGGCATGACATGGCTGTTAGTGTCAGTCACTTTCAGTGACATGGCAAAGGATTTTAACTTCACCCAAAACCTGACACCTGGTACAGGTAACACCTTCCTCCACATCTGTGCAAAGCCAGAGACTGCCTGGTCTGTTTGCTCAGTCAGATCTGTTAAGAATTCCATTAGTGTTACAAATCTAGGCTAAACCAAGGTTGAGCCTTCCTTACTGCAGCCTCCAGGTTTACCAGAAAACAAAGGTTTTCTCTTGTTTTTAAAAACAAAAAGCTGTTTGCTGCTGTTTCCAAGCTGCAGCAGTGTCTGAAATGCCACAAGATCAGTGAGTGATGCAATTATTTCCCCATCAGATCGTGAAATAAAGTAAACATGGAAAGCAGTAAAGAAACGGTTGAATCATGGGGTGTGCAAGAGCAGAGGGGATTAGACAAAGGAGAACAGCACTCACTGGTTTTCACTTGGGAAAGATGAGGTTGGGAAAGAGACTGGGTAGCAGCTACTCCATGAGTCGGCGGCCAGCATGGAATTCTGCAAGGAGAAGGCACAACAGTTAGAGCAGCAGAGGCCTGGAACCGTTACCTGGGGCTGCAGACACGAGGGCAGGCCCATGGCTTCCCTCCCTCAGTGCCTCCAGAGGCACAGGTGGCTCCTCATCTCTTGAGCAGGACTCCAGTTTCAGCTCTGGAACCTACTTCCCCTACCACTGTCCCCAGATGGTCACCAGGGTCAGTCCCCTTCCCCAGCCCTTGCACAGGACACTCTGAAGGGGCAAGAGGAAATGGCATCAAGCTGTGCCAAGAAATGTTCAGGTTGGACACCAGGAGGGATTTCTTCATGAAAGGGTGATCAGGCACTGGAAGGAGCTGCCCAGGGTGGTGGTGGAGTCACCACCCTGAGGATGTCCAATGAAGGACTGGATGTGGCACTCAATGCTCTGTCTGGTGACAAGGTGGGAACCAGTCACAGATTGAACTTGATGACCTTGAAGGTCTTTTCCAACCACAATGATTCCATGATTCTATGATTCAGTCTCCGTGGGATGTCAGCACCAACCCAATTAACTGAAATTGGCTGGCAGAGGTTGCACCCAAAAATGTCCTTCTGTGCCTTTTGTCTTCCCACTTCCCTGAACGGGAAGCTCTTAGCTCAGCTCACACCAATAAAATCAGGGAGAGAACACAGTATCTCCTTACTCAGCTCCACAGCAGCCTTTAATCTGTTTTTTGTGTGCCCAAAGCAATGAAACCTTGTACTTGAAGCAACAGGCACTTGGGCCTCGCTTGAACCTCTGTGTCTCTGCATGTGACACATTCCAGAGTTTGAAACAGAAAGAGAAAACTCCAGGAACACATCAGCTATTTTGGGAGAGAGGTTGCTTTTTGCCCTATTGGATAAATGCATCAGGGATCTGGTCTGGTTTTAGCAGCTATATCAGGACAAATACAACTTATTTATCTCTGCTGCTGTGGAAACAGGGACAGCTGGACCCGGGCACAGATTTACACGTCTGGTAGAGATGTGCTGGGGTAGGAGCAAGGTCTGCAGTCCTGAGTCCACTCTCCAGTCCTTCCCCAAGGAGCTGGCACCCAGCAGCTTTCAAAGAGACTTTGTTTCAATCACAACCCTGCTTTTCCCTCCCCACTTGAACCTCAACCCTCCCTGATCGATCCTGCACACCCCTTCCCAGCTCCCTGGGGAGTCTGGAAATCGCTGCTGTAAACACAGATCAGGATTCCCAGGATCTACCAGGCCAGACTGCTCTGCCCAGACCCCTCCTGGGCACAGCCTCCCCCTCCCCAGGATCTGCAGGGCCTCACCTCCACGTCTGGCACGGCGAGCTGGGAGCGGAGGCCGGGGATGCCGCAGACGGCACTGCCCGGCTGCTGGTGCTGTGGGAAGCTGTTCCCCCCATCCATGGCGGGGTGAGCTGAGGGCATCAGCCCTTGTCCTGCCTCATGGAGTCCTCAGGAGGGTGGGACAGGCTGTGGAGTGAGGGGTGGGAGCGTCTTTATCTGTGCTCTTCACCCTGCACCATGTCCTGGACTGGGAAACAAAGGCACGTTTAGGTTTTGTGAAAGGGGAGGTGGGGAAAAAAAAAAGCACTTGTAAGCTTAAACATAGCTGAGAGATGAGCAAACAGCCACCAGCCTGTGAAATGCTGCTGCCTCTTCAGAAAGAGAGGGTTTTATGGGAAGCAGAGCTCTCCATTACCAGCACACCTGGAATTCACCCAGGTTGGAACACACCTCTCCCTCCTGCCTTTCACACCGCAGGAGCCCCGCAGGTCCCCGGGACTGCCTGGCTTGCACAGCTGGGCTCAGCCTGAGGAATTGTCTTATCTAAAGCACAAGAAGACTCTGCACTCGTGTGTAAACTCATGGTAATCGATTCCCCCAAACCACCTGTTTTCCTGAAAATACACCCTGGGGGTGGGACAGCACTGAGCCAGCAGTGAACCCTCATCTCCCACCCCGTGGCACACCAGGGTCTCCCCAGTTCCAAGGCAGTTTCTGTGCACCAAGACCCTTCCCACATCTGTCAAAACAGACAGTACTCTGTTATATTTTTGAAATTAATAGTAATAATGCCACAAATTCCTGAATTTATCAGCTTCTGGCACTTTCCCTCCTGCCAGCAAAAGGGGATCCAATGCAGGAGCATTGTCCTGGCAGCATTAAACCCACAGTAACACCCTGGCTCCAGCACAGCCTCCCAGTCTCCTCCAAACTGATTAATTTTCTTCTAAATTCTCAATAATCCCAAAGGAAATCAATTTCCAACTGGATTTAATGGACTAAAATAAAAAAAGAGATGGTGAAAGCAACCTATACAACCAGAGGAGCAAAGAAAAGCATCCATGATATCTTTAATTCCGCTGAATCTTTCTTTGCCTCTTCCTGCCTTCCCTGAACCTCCCCAGAAGCTGAGTAAATCAAAGTGGCCAAAACCTTTGTATGGAGCAATCCAGCCACACACAACACCTACAGAGCACAGACCAAAGCTGTAATTTAAAAGAGCCACCTTTGATCATTCAGGAGACACCCTTTGCTACGAGGAATATTTTTGAAAAGCCATTCCTGACTCCGAGGTCCTTTCAAAATAAGTGACCTTGCGGTGGACAAAATGACTGCGGCATTTGCAATGGAAAGTGAAATTAAAGTGACTCTTTCTGCCTTCTCGTGGTGCTGCAGCTGGGCCAGCAGTGCCCTCTGGGCAGGGCTCATGTGGGGGCTGCAGGATCAGCCAGGACCCCGAGCCTGGACATCGATCCCGTGGTGGAGTCATTGGCAAAGCCCTCATGTTTCAAGAACCTTCTGTGTGAAAAGCTCAATATTCACATCCCACCTATGGAATGCTGTGTAGAGCTCCCAAAGGGATTGTCTGGGTTTTTTTTTTCTTGTGGGGAAAAGGTCTCCCTTTTCTATTTTGCCAAGATTCCCTTCAACTCCTGCTCAGCTGTACCCAAGCAGGGCTGAGGTTTGCTGATCTCAGGGTCAATGCCACCAGTGGCTCTGGTGTCTGTAAAACCCTGTGACTCTTCCTTACATCAGACTTCAGGGGTTTTGCTGCTTATCTTTTTTTTCTTTCCCCTACTTGCAACAGCTTTTGAGAAGAAATCAGCAGCAGTGATTCCCGTAAGAGCCGTGGCAAATATACAGCTTTACTTACACATCCAAAGAACTTAGGAAGGGTAAAAATCAATATGAGAATCCCTCCGTGCCTGCTCTGCATTAGCTCGTGTCTCACACCACCAGATCTCACTGGTGGGCCCTGCAGAGCAGAGGCTGCCTCCAAAGCAGCACCAATTCCCTAGGAAAACTGCACAAGAGATCACACTCCACTGGCAAAACAAAGGAAAACTCCTTAACAAGACAGCTGGAATGCTCTGAGCCTTCATTTGGGGGGGGTTGTAGTGCAACTGCAAAATACATCCAAGCACTGAGAACGGGGGGGGAAAAGAGGCACCCAGAGTTCTCTCTGCAGCTGGCACCCCTCCAGCCATGCCTCAGTCCTGGAGGATGCTGAGGGAACTCCCTACCCCAGGAGAACAGCACCAGCACTTGCTGGGCACCCCAAAATCCAACCAGCACCTGCCAAATCTTTGTGCTGCAAAATGAGCTCTTGGTGAGGGATGTGGAGGCTCTCACTCCAAGCTCATGCTCCAGTGCCAGGGACTGCTGTCCACTTTACACACCCAAATTCCAAGAAAAAAACTAAATAAAAAACTCACTAAATCCAGAGTCAGACTTGCGTGAGCCTGAGGACAGCAGGACAACACTCGGCACGAGAAGAGAGAAGTGGGAACAGCCCTCGGTTTGTGCCCACCCTGCCATCCTCCAGGCAGCCACATCACGGAAAACCATCAAAATCAGCAAGTTCTAAAGTGCTTCCACTTCCACATCCCATCCTGCTGCTGTGGCAGTAAACACTGATAACACAGAGGCCCAGACACGCGAGGGAACTGCCACAGAAAACTTTTTAAAGTGTTTTTTCCATCACTTCTCTTACCAAACATGCTCCAACCAAGCAGCAGCAAATCCCCGGAGACAAAGCTCCCAGTCCCAGCACTGGGGTTGGGAGAGGGCTGGGAGAGGAAAGCCCAGCCCACAGCAGCAGCAGCAGCACACAGAGACCGCTCCCAGCTTCAACCACTTCAGTCACGTTTTCTTGCAGCAGCGCTATGGAAGAGCCACGATCCCCCAGATCCAAAAGGAAGGTGTGACCCTAAAAATGCCACCAGACATTTTCCTTCCTGGCCAGGCAGCCCAGGTTTGAAAGTGAAAGCAGCTCCCTGCATAGGATGACGAAGCCCCTGAGTGATTTCATCCTATCACTGAGCTCCAGAAGTGTTTCAATATTCCAACAGTTTGCTTAAAGGTTTGCTGTCAGCACAGGCACTAAGGAGCAGCTCCAGCCTGGAATTCCTCTGGAATTCATCATGTCTGGAGGTTACAGAGTACAAATTTCAGCGTAAGTTTTTTAGGCATTTCTCAGACCAGCGCTCCAGCAGGAAAATTCCAGTTGGGAACACACAAAGAAGCGCTGTGCAGTAACCAGGATGGACAAAGCCAGGGGTGAGGGCTCAGCTCACTGATAACTGCCATCAGGAGAGGTGAAAACAACCCAGTAAATGCAACCAGCACTTCCTCCTGTTGTGTTCCAGCCTTTGTTGGTGTATTTTAAATTGCCTCCATTAAAGGAAGGCAGCCAGGGACCCACAGACATGCCTGGAGCAGCTGGAGCTAAACCTGCCAATCGTGAATTACCACGAGCTGGGAACAACAAAAAACACCTTGGGAATGTGATCCTGTTCTTCCTCCTGCTCAGGGATCGGTTCCCCTCACCCTCCTCACTTCCACAGAGCAGAGGGGGAGCCCCAAAGTGTCCCCACCCACTCATGAGCCCCCAGGGGAGCTGCAGCTGGAGGGAATTCTGTGGGATACAGTCAGGATGTGAAAAGAAACCGGAACTCAACACTACGGAACTCTGAACAGCCAGTTTTACATCTCAAGCACACAGGCACCTTTGAGTTCCTCTTTCATGCTTCTCCTTGACATATTTTTGGGAAGTTTAGACCAAACAAGCAGATGGGAATAGGACTGGGTCCCGTCACCAGTGCAAAGGAGAACACCAGAGAGGAAAACATGTATTATGGGTGGTGAAAATGGAATTGTTTCAGGGTATCCTAAGCCACATTGATGTCCTGAATGCTTTGAGCATGGAAAAGGCTCCTGGGACATGGGCATTGCAGCCCTGGAGCTGGGCACAGCACTGCCAGGCAAACCCTGGCATCACCTGGGCACCACAAGTCAATGCAGAGCTGCAGTGTGGAACATTCCATGGGAATCAGTCTGCAAGGAAAGGGAAGAGAAATCTGGACCATTCCAGAAGTTCTTGCACGAGCTGTGGTGGTGCAGGCAAAAGAACAAACCTGCCCTCCAAGGACAGCAGAGTTTCTAGAAGGAAAAGGAAGAGCTTGAGCATTGGAGCAGTGCTTGCTGCTCCTTGTCTGACACTCGAGAGCCCATACATGAGGAAACCAATCAAATACAGCTTTTTGGAGGGAAAGATTCCCTTTACAAGAAAATATTAACTGCACCTCACAGGTAGATTCCACCTGTCCCTGCTTTTGCACCTGGGAGAACACACAGGATTATTTCTGGACAGGGCAAAAATGCCTTCCCAGGCACCATCTCTGCTCTGCCAAGGAACTCAGAACATTCCTGTGTAAATCCACCCAGCATCACCCTCACACATCCAGCAGAAACAGCCCCACAGTCCTGCGGGACTCACCCACCCTCACACATGTGGCACTGGCATTCCCAAAGGACACACAGCCCTCTGAGGGATGACCCTCACACACCCAGCACCGACATTCCCAAACCACAAACACATCCCTGCGAGGCAGAGCTGGGGCTGAGGTGGTGGCTCAGACATGGAATGTTCCCAAAAGCAGGGGCTTGGACACTCCCCAGCTCACACAGAGCCTGAGCAAGGCACTGGGAGCACTGGGGCTGCTCCCTTTCTGAAAAGAACTTGGCTAAGCAAGGTCAGGAGCCAGGAAAATGCAGGTCCCAAACTTTTTACCCTTTTTCCCCAGTTTCCCTCCAAAGAGACACTTGGGAGAAACCCTGTGGAGCTGAGCAGGTCCCGACGTTCTGTTTCACACGCAGCCACTCAGGGTGGAAAAACCACTTCAGGACATCAAAGCCAACTTCCCTATGGATTGGGACAGCCTTAAGGCAGGCTCAGCGTGCACCTGCTCCCTGAGAGGCGTGGGTTCACCTTGATCACACCCACACCTGTGCAGACCTCAGCTGTGTAACCAAAAAAGATTTAAAAGTTTCGAGTTTTAAACAGAAAAATGTCTCAGGAGAGTCTAAGCCTCTCAGTTAGGCCTGGAAGGCTTCCCTGAAGGGTCCAGACTCTCCTGGTGACAAGTCACAGCGTGGTTTTCTCCTGAATGAAACAGGTACAGGCTGATTTTAGGAAAAATGAGGGTGCAAACATCCAACAAACAGACCCCCATCAAGTAAAGAGACACTGGCAGAGATAACAGAGGCTTCCAAAGGCTCCAGCTGGCAGTTTATGGAGCTCTGCAAAACCTGGCAGTGCTGCACAGACAAACAGCACTCCCAAACCCCACAGCAACAGTATTAGCACATCATTTTCCACTTAAACATTCCAACCACCAGCAGCTCTTGGTTCAGCCATTCCTGCATGGCTCAGGAGGAGCTCAATGCTCTGATGACACGAGGATGATGTGTGGCAGGAACAGCTCCAAAGAGGCACAGCCGACACTCTCCTGCCTTCCAGGCTCCCCCCAGGGCCAGTGCAGGGACCAGAAAACCCTCTGGGGGTTTGGATCCCAGCTTTGGGATGCCAGTGCTGAACCTGCAGGACCTGCCCTGCCCAGCACATCTCATTTTTCACTGTAAATCGAGTCTGATAAGGGGAAGCCACAGTTCTTACACCAGAATTTAGGGCTACTCTGAGGAGTTTTAGACCTGGCACTGGTATTTAAAAAGGTGAAGCCTCTGGTACCAGCCCAGTTAACGATCTGACAGCACTGGTTCTGTATTGCAGAGGCTCTGAATTGAGCCAGGACAGGCTGGGAGCTTGGTGCATGATGGATTCATGGCTCCACACTGATAGAATGGAAGTTTGGATGGGATAATAGGAAATCCCTCCCTGTGAGGGTGAGGAGTCCCTGGCACAGGGTGCCCAGAGCAGCTGGGGCTGCCCCTGGATCCCTGGCAGTGCCCAAAGCCAGGCTGGACAGGGCTTGGAGCAGCCTGGGACAGCGGAAGGTGTCCCTGCCAAGGCAGGGAGTGGAACTGAATGAGCTGTGAGGTCCTTCCAGCCCAAACCATTCCACGATTTTGTGATCGCTGTGCAGTTTTTGCAGCACTCCGCGGAAGAGCAGCTGAAGAGGGAGCCAGAAACACGGGGCTGCGCTGGCTGCGGCCACCTCGGCTGTGCCGGGGAAATCTCCTGTCCGGACCCGGCTCGGCCGGGGCTGGAGGGGTCTGGGCTTCGCTGGGATCGGGGTCACAGAGGCTCCGCAGCCTCTCCGGCTCTCTCCGGTGCCGCCACAGCCCCGAGCGGTGCCCGCCCAGCGCCCCCGGCCCCGCTCCACGCGAGGGACGGACACGCGTGGGGGACACGGGCGGCCAAAGCGCGGGGGGAGCGGGGCCGCCTCCGCAGCTGCTCCGCGCCCGGCCCGAGCCCCGCC
>VZRX01019005.1:17292-101444 GCA_013398075.1 Notiomystis cincta | reverse complement strand
AGGAAGGAAGGAAGGAAATCTGGTGTGTGGTTCCCCCACCAGCCCTCACTCAATGTCGGGCCCATGCAGGCCTTCTCTAGGAGGTGGGCTGCACACGATGAGTGAGTCTGTGTTTCAAACCCATAGTTTGGTATCAGTCATCAACATTTACTTCCCTTTGTGCTTTTATACCTCTCTATTAATTTCTCCCTATTCCTAAAGCTATTTATAAAGCAGCCTTTAGGTGTGAAGTGGTTTTAAAATAGCAGAGCAAGAACACGGATAGCACAGAACACCTAATTTGGCTATGCAAGAGCCCCAGGAATGATGGAGGAGAATAGAGCAGCATAACTTCTCTTAGAATTGAGACCTTCTGTAGCATCTCTTTTAACCTCAGACTAAAAAAGGGAAATGCCTTATAGTGGTGTGCAGTGAAACACAAACAGTAGCTACAGCAGTTGGTGTTATGTGGAGGAGCTGAGTTCATAATGTTAACTCTAAAAAAGGTGATGTTTCACTAAATGCCTGCAAATATGTCTCACTTTTAAGCTCCTTGGTTGAAGGATTATCTTTGCCCAAAGATCATCAGATCATCCTTGTCTTTAGTGTGGCCAACCCACATCATGAAAAAAACATTAAGTAAGAAGCAATAACCGAGATAACATTCAATTTTGTCTGTGATCTCCAAAAATAATATGACTAGGCTATTACAACAGCTGTAATGGGGAATTTAGGGGTGAGACAGAATAGAATATTTTCTACTCTGACGCCACAGTTATATAACCAGAAGGTTTTAATGTACATCAGTTGTCACAACAGTGAAGTCTTTTACACTGTGGAGATAATTTCCTACTCGGTTACTTTTATGCAGCTCTCTATTGCAATAAGGGTGGAGTTGCTATTATGAGAAAAATAGCTAATTATACTGGTCTGAGCCATCCTGCAGCTGTTTTACATTGGTTTCTAGAGTCCAACTAACATTTAAAAAATGTATGCATATCTTATTATTCTTTCAGCAAATCTGTTTTAAAGTCAACCTTTCCTTTCTGGGCATAGACCACAGCTGGGTTTTGGGGTTTTAGTTCCAAAGCTTCCTCATCATATCAAAGAAAAGGACCAATACAGTTCCTGTGCCAAAGATTGCTGACTCTCTGCCATGGCTGCCCTACCAAAAGCCACCCATCCACAGTCTTCACCCTTGCCACTATTCTTCTTTGTTCTTCAAGCACTGAACATCCCCCTTCTCACAGCCTTTCTCTCTGTCACTGGCACCATGTTTTCTGCCTTCTCATCAGTTACAGGTGCGGTTTAGTTTATATATGTGGATATTTTTTATATACCAGCCTTCATTTTATAACCATGTCGTCACACGATCCCACACTCATTTTCGTGTGCCAGCATCACTCTGCTCTAGTTGAACATCACCAGATCACATCATGTGCCTACTGAAAATGCTTAGTATAGTAAAATGCTTGAATGTTCCCATGCAGAGTGTGAATATAAATTGTTGGAGAGGTGAACTTCTGAATTTATATTGGGCAAACATTGAGTTTTCTTGGTAATCTTTGAAAAATTTTATATTTTACTTTGAGTTTTAGCATTAATTTGTTGAAGACACAGTTTCAGTATTCTGTCACAGAAAAGGAGCCTGAACTATAACATTATATTGTTTGAATCAAGTAATATAGCTAAGATTAAATAAATTTAAAAAGCTATCCAAAGTGCTCTCTGTGGAAAATACATAGTTGAGCTGTTCAACAGCTATTTCCCAGTACTCATTTAAAAAGTTTTAGAGGCTTAAATGGCTTTGTTTATTGTCATCTTGGGCCTTAATTGCTTCTCATTCTTCTTTGTGCCATGCACATGGACCTATAACAATTGGATTTTCAAATCAAATGGCATAATTTCTGCCTGTGACAAAGCAGATTGTTTGGCCCAACTGCCTATTAGGAGCTGTTTATCAGGAGCTGCAGAGAGTGAGAAGGTCCTCCCTCAGCCTCTTTTTCTCCAGGCTAAACATCCCCAGCTCCTTCCACTGTTCCTCATAAGACCTGTGCTCCAGACCCTTCACCAGCTCCTTGGATGTGAATTACCATTCCATTTTTATCAGTTTCCTTACTTGATACTCCCCTAAGCTTAGGCGATGGTCAGGTCTTAAACATGACAATAATATTTTCTTGTGCCTTTTTAATTTTGCTTTACACAGTGCCATAGGTACACCAGGACACTGTTGAGTACAAAACCTGTATTGTGCTGCAGATTGTACCTGGGAGCCTTGTAAATCTCTGCCTATGCCATGAGTAATAGAATGAGGTGATGGGATTCCCCAAACAGCTCACCCTGAGTGGCAGATGGGTTTGGAACCATACTGTGAACTGCATGAGAGAAAGAGCAGAGACCTGAATGTCCCGAAATCCGGTCCTACCTGCCCATTCCTGTCTAACATTGGTCCTTGTCTAAGGCAAGGGCAGCTGCCTGCCACTGTGGTTTGGCTGGAGCAGGTGACCTGACCTTCCCTGGGTGTGCCAGAACCAGCCCAGCAGGACCTGCCTTCCCAGAATTTTGGTGTTGTTATCAAATACAGCTGCAGTTTGTGAGCAGAGTCAGTGGCAGTCCACTGGGGAAGCTCTGGTGACTCAAAAGTGGCTCAAAAAAGAAAATAAAAGGAAAGAATGATGACAAGCAGGGAAGAGGAATAATATTTGAGACAGGATTACTCTTTTATTTATTTATGCAAATGAATACTTCCTTCTCCTATTTGGACTCTTTTGCATGGATATATACATATATGTGTATGTGTNAAAAGGAAAGAATGATGACAAGCAGGGAAGAGGAATAATATTTGAGACAGGATTACTCTTTTATTTATTTATGCAAATGAATACTTCCTTCTCCTATTTGGACTCTTTTGCATGGATATATACATATATGTGTATGTGTATATATATATCTATATATCTATATCTGTATCTATATCTATCTCTCTCTCTATATATAAATATATATTTAAGTTCCCTCAAAAGCTGAAAAAGAACATAAATTCCCTGAAAGCAGATTTTTATTTATGAGATTTCTAGCTGTGACAGATTACCATTCACTCTAGAAAAGGAAATTATGCTTCTAGGAAAATACTACTTAATATTAGGGGGACTACTATTAAGGGGACTATTACTGTAATCTTTTTTTCTCTGTATGCTGGTTATGTGCTTATTCAGGTCTTTCATTCACCAGATCTCTGGCTGTATAAATGAATGCAGTAGTTTGGTCCCAGATTGGCACAGTTATGAGTCAGAAAAAATTGAGAGAATCTTTAAAACTCAGCATGAATTCAGTGAAGAAGTATCCACACATTTTTTAACATATTTTCATTCATATTATCAATGTTGTTGACTATGCTTTTAAATTCCGCAAAAATGTATCTGGAGAGACAGAAATCATTATATAAATATATCTATGTACTTATAAATATTTACATTGAATGATACCAATATAAAATATTGAACTCATTCCAGTGGTATGCACACAGGAACAAGCAGAACCTACTCTATGGTCTGTTTTTCACAAGCACACCACAATCATTTTTCACTCAGGATAAGTTTTATCAAGACTCTTTTATGATTTTGACTTTGATAAAAAAGTCACTTCATAAATAATATAATTTTCTTGTCCACCTCTGTATGCCCCATTTACAACAGAGCAGATCATTTGCCAGCACATCATTAGCCAGACATCCACGTGTCTGAAGTGAGTAAAGGAATATACTTTAGAATGTAAATATTAAAAGAGAGGATTTTTTTAATGAGTTCAAATAACACATTAGGCATAGGGAACATGCCTGATTTAAAATCTGCACAGAGAACAGGGTCATGTCTGTCTCTCTTTTAACTGGTGTCATGAGTCACATTATCTGCTGCAAAGAACATACGTTGCAAATTTAGTCTGTCTGTGTGTCTGCAACGTCATTTTATGAACCAACCTTGAATGGCAGGATGATTGAAAAATATTCACTTTGAAGACAGGAGGAATAATTTTCAGTCTATGCTGTTTCCTGAAGCTTCTTCATTTTGGGGGCAAATTATTCCTGCTGTATATGACATCACCACAGTCCCATCCTATCATTCTACTGCCTGGTTGGATAAAATTATTTTCAGTTGCAGAAGGTGGGGGACAGGGGAAAGTATATGATATGAAAGCAAAAGGAATTACAAAATAATGACAACTTTATGACAACACATAATAAACCAACTCTTTATTGCTTGAATCAGGCTCCTTTTCTTTTTAGATGCCAACTGTCTACAAGTATAAAGTAAATAAAAGACTTCAAGAAGTCCAAAAGAAGGACACTGCTTTTGCAATGGAATTACTGCATGAAATTTTATAAAGGTCTTTCTGGCACTTTCTCACCAATATAGATGCCCAAACATCTCCTTGAAAAATTTTGGCTTTCCTCTGCTACCCCTTTTTTCAGAGGTGAACAGTAGCAGAAGGAAATGCAATCTAAAGCTGAAAGTCTCAATGTGGTTACTTTCAATAACTGAAAGTTTTCTTAGAATTCCCTCATCACGAGATGCAAGGAAATGCCTTAATGGTGCTCTGACTGATCTCTGATATATTGTGTGGATTTGTGTTCCATGGTAAAGGAGTTAATTTTCTAAACTCAAAGGAGTCCTTTAGTTTGACCTGAACGTGTTTTGTATTTCATGGGTTGACTGCAGCAAATTGTTTGAATTTCTCTGGTACCTGCCTCAGTCTAAAATACTTACTTGGAATCATACAACTGTGGGCTGGGCAGGATCTCTGGAGGTGTCCAGTCCAACTGTCCACTCCAACCAAGACTGCTGCTAGCACGAGACCATTGGTCAGTCCTGGCCTTGTCTTGCTGAGTCTTGCAAACCTTCATGGCTGGACCCTCCACTGCCTCTCAGGTACCTGTTCCAGGGCAGCACCACTGCCCTGGTGATCAGCTCTTCCTCTGCTGGAGTCCTTCCACTTTTTGGAATTATCATTATTTGACTGAATATTACCCCATATGCTGATTTTTCTTTCTCCCTGCCTTTTGTAGTTAGATGAGTGAAATCCTTTGATACCCTTCAGCATTGTCACCACTGTGGCCTAAGTGGATGGTGTGGGTAGAACTGTTGGGTAGGACACCTTGGCTATTTCCTTTTCAAACACAAGTGGATCCTTGCTTCCCAGATTTCAGGTTTCTGAACTCATAAACTAAACTGTAGTTATGTTCAGTATGTGGCTGAAGAGCAAACTTACTAAGTCTTCTCTAAGACTGTATTTTTTTTTAAATTCATAATGGTCCAGTGTAAAATGCCAGGGTTTTGCATCTGCTAGCTCAGTTCTGCTCCCTCTCAAATTAATGCTGATATTGGTAGATACTTTGTGCTTTCCTCTCATCATATATCACAACATTTCAATAATGTGTACATGTCTGACTTACTGATTCATAGGTGTCATGTCACTTTCCATCACGACACAATGAAATTATCCATTCACTATTATTTATATGTCATTGTAGATTAATATATTCTAGAAAAGATACAGATGCCTCTGCCTACCTTTGAAATGCAAAAAAGAATTGATAGGTACTTGACTTCAAGTGTTTTTGTTGAGTGTTTTGTCATGTCAATGCAAGCAACCTCCCTTGCTACTTCTTAAATTTAAGTAATACTTATGCATTTTTGTCAGCTTATTTTTGGTGGCTTTGAAAGAAACTTATTATTATTGGTGAAAAGGAACTCCTACTGAACTGTGTTAAAGAAGTCTTCAGACTTCTGTGCTACCTGGAACAAGTACAGGGAATTCTTGAAGAATAGGTTTCAAATTCCAGAGTCTTCATCTGGAAAATATCTATTTATAGAAGCCTAAATCTTGACATCTGAACCTGTGAATACATCTCCCCCTCAGGCCATGTGTGAGTTGTAGTTGCTGTGTTACCTCTGCCAGTCCCATTGACATAACTCAGCTCTTTGTTGCCTTGAGAAGCAGTGAATGCCAAATTTCCAGGTTCGTATAGGAAAGTGAGTGAGAATATGGAATAATATCATGTACTCTTTTCAATGCCTTTTAATAGTCAAATCCATAACTGATGCTAGCTGGAATGTAAATAACAAGGAAATCAGGTTAAACATGAACAAACATGTTAAGTCACCTCCATCCTGTCATTAGATAAGCCCACAGAGGTTCCTGGGCTCTCCTCTCAACTTTCAGCTGGTAGTGTGAGAAGTTTCTTCAGCTGATGCAGGAATGACTGACAGCAAATCAGATACATGCTAGATTCAAACACAGAGCAAAACCCACAGAGAATTATAAAACAGGCCATTCAGGTCATAACTACAGTCCTCTTTAATCTGTCAGGTTACTTGTGCAAGACGTTTCTTGTTTAGGATACAGGAATCACAATTTAAATCATCCCTGGATGTATGATCAGGGCTAAAAGGGATTCAGTGCTCCAGAGGCAGCTGCTAGAAGACAACTGAGCAATTACACTGAGACCTGGCAATTACATGGCTCAAGTTGGATTAATTGCACAGTCTCAAGGAGTTGTGTCCATCTTCAGCTATTCTGTGGGAATGAGATTTCCTAGACAGCTTTAATGAAACTGGGTGCCCGAAATCAGTTTACAACTGAAATTGCCTTAACAAGATTATTTTATTTTTGTTAATAAATCAATGTATAACACATTTAATGGTCTCAGGTCTTTTCATGTCTCTTAAAAATTATTTGTATGCTATCCCCATTGCATCTTCAAGATGACTCAAGATGTTCAGTTGTAAATAAATGTTTAAAGTGTGCAGATTACATTAGCAAAACCAGAAACTGAACATTTCAGTAGAAAATATGCTGGTTTATTGTTCTGTTTCTCCTCACTATCAAATCATAACAATATCTTATGTTAGATTATATTAGCAGAGCCTTAATATTTTTTTGTTTGATGAGAACTACATTTTGAGCAGTGATGTACCCACAAGGGCAAATGACTCTTTTGTACAAGATCTTGACACTAATTAAGAGTTTAATCTGGTAGTGTCATTTATATTGTCATATTTGTGTGTGTAATATTATCCTGACTTTAAGTCTTAACTTCCCACATACCATAAATTGCAGAGTCCATTCAAGTACATTCTGAAAGAAAATAAACTAATAGGAACTAAAGGAAAGAAGACTGTGTGACCAAACACACAGTTTGGACAGTTGCTCTTCCTCCTCTCAGACCTTGTTTCATTGTCCACTCTACTTATACAATACCAATTGCCTGAGACTTTACCCTTTTCCTTTACACTGTTCACAAACTCTGGATTAAAATCCAGTCTGAGCTATAGGTTGGCATTTGGATTTGTTGGCAGCACAGGAACACAGATACTTCTTGAACTGAAGTGCCTTCTCTCCTGAAATTTCACTCCAGGACTCTGTATTTTGTTTGCTAAAAAATCCTATTTGTCTTTGCAATGCAAATTGAAGATTAGCCAACAGACTGAATTGGCAGAATTTCAACTGGTGAGGTGGTATTCTGACCAAAAATATTTTGCTCAAACAGGCAGCCTAAACTTGACATGAAATTGTCATCTATGGTCCAGGAATGGGAGTGTGACAATCAGAAGGTGAACCTTTATTGGAGTGACTTAAAGATGACAGTGCACATAAACTTTGTGTTAATTGCATTTTGTCTAACAAAAAGAGTTAGAAAATGACAGACAATAACTAGTGATTTGCTATTTTTTCTAAAGAAATTTTTTAAGCATGGATAGCTTAAGAATATGTTTTTCAGTGTTCCTATCCAAACACTTAAATTTCCCAGAGAAATAGCTTCCACACTGCAGAAAATTGCTATAAATACTTGCTACTGTAAACAGAACTTTGAAATTATCAAAATAGGGATTTGGGAACTGTACAGAATTGTTTAACACTGTTCCTGCTTAGCAAACTTCCTATCCTTCTTTCTTATGCTGAAAATGTCAAAACAAGATATTTCAACACTGTTGAAGAGCTTTTTCCACTGTTTTCAAAACACATTTTTGTCTAAATTGATATCCTGCTTTTTGAAATTTTGATATAATAGTACTCTAATGGTAAATTGCTTTGAGAAAATTCGATCAGCACATTATGGAGGCTTTGAGGAGATGTTAAAACTAAAATAATATCAACAGTTATACTGAACTTAGTTGCACAGATTGACATTGCCATCCTGAGCCTGTGTAATGAGACCCAGTGGCACTGTGAATTGCACTTCTTAATCACAAATATAAAATTGCAAATATAGAATTACAGTTTTTAAGCCTTTGCAAAAGAAGTGGAATTTTTTTTCTCATGCACAGCTCGCTGCTGATCTTCTGGAGTTTTTTTGCCTACCCTATTATCTGAAGAGAGAAAGCTTTGCTTGAACTTATGTTTGGCTCTTTGGCAAGAAATTTGCTTTCCTGCTAATTTCATGCTATACATAATTCATCTTTAGGACAGTCATTTCCATCATAACAGTCCAGATATTTCCATGAGGTACAACCATCCATCCACCTTTGCTATGACGTTGTACACTGTGTCACTTGTCCCTGAGTCATTTGCTTTGGATTAGTTTATTTTCTTTATTGTAAGAGCAACAAGAGGTTGGATTTGCCTTGCCTTTTGGCATATGCAATTTTAAATCACTCAGTATCTACTCCCTGAGTGGCTGTGACTCACTTGACATCTGAACCCTCAAGACCAAGGCCTAGACCAACCACCTGCATCCTGCATGGGCGATGCAATCCTGTCACCCTGCACATAATGTTGTGTTGTAATGATGCTTTAACAGCACTGCAGATCTTGGACTGTGCCTGCAGCTGCACCAGCTTGTGCTTGTACATTTGGTTGCCAGCTGGCCCTCAGCTGGTTAGAAACAAGATACCAGTTCCCTCTAGAGGAAGCCTCCCTAATAGGATGAGTTTATCATTTTGTGCAATGGGCTTGGTTGTACTCTTGAGATCCAATATTCTTTGATCTCAGCATGCATTGTACCACATGACCAGGCACAGGCAATTATTACTCAAGACAGCTCTTTACAATACTATCAGTTAGTTGGAAACAAGTTAGGGGTCCCTGACTCCTGCTGTGAAGAACACATTCACTCCTAGCTCTGAGCATTTGTGCTCTCAGCTGACTATCCCTTAGCCAGCTCCTGTTTCCTCCAGTTGTGTTTTCCAGATAGGAAGATTTGCTTCTGGGTAAATTCATTGACTGTGCTTTGCCTTTCCCAGCATGAAGGTATTTTACTCGTTTGAGGAAGGAAAGACCCCACTCTTGAGATGTTTTCATGCTGAAACTCTGTTGGTCTCTGGAGCTACTTATGAGGGCTATCAAAGCCATAGCCAAAGGCTCAAACAAAAACTACAGAGAGAAAGCAGAGTGGGAACTCTAGTTTCCAAGCAGGAAGACCTTTTAAATCAGATTATCATTCATTTTCTCCATACCCACTGAGACCAGGACAAGAAATAAAGAATTTAATTTATGGATATGATGGTTTAAATTAGATAACGTTCTGATATCTGTTTCTACAATATTATTTTTTGACACTTGAGGCACACTTGAATTACTGTGCTGAAGCCTTTTCTGCAGTAATTCATGGTAAGACCAAGAACTGACTGTTACAAGCAGCACTGTTGATTCAGATGAGATCTCCTAGGGGTTGCTGTGGGGGGTGGGGATGGTGCCTTACCTAGTGATATTAAAAGTCAACATGAGCCAACAAAGATGAGTTGTAAGAAAACCCTTGTGGAACTAACCCACAGATGGAGAAACTGCTGCAGAGTGAGCAGGCAGAAGGCAGAAGACATCCTTAGGCACTGTGCTTGGGGCTCAACAAAGGAACACTGGTAGGAAAGCACATGGACCCAGTGAAATTCACTCTTAATGCTGAACCTACACAGGTAGTCAGCTTTGAGTGCCTCTGGCAGGTTGGATCAATGCTGAAATAAAGAGTTTAGGTGTTTGTGTTCTGCTTATGTCGCTGGGATGGGTATTGTTTGCCCCAAATGGCTGGGGGTTTTCTCTGCAACAACCCAATTCATTGATAATTTTCAAAGCATTAGCTGTATTTTCAGTTCTGGACAGGCTAAAGAAAGAGCTACTCTTTTAAAAAATCGTACAGGCTCAGAAAAGGTCAAGATAGAACTATTTTTCTCATTAAGGAACTCTTTTAGCACCTTTAGCTGGAATTGTGTATTTTAGTCAATACACAATATTGCAGCTCTGGGAAATAAAACAAAAAATATAGTTTTGCTTTCAATTTGACACAAAACACTATTTAGGCCATAAAATAGATGTGATAGGCAGCATTGCTGATGCTTCTTATCTAAATCTGCAAACACATTAGCAGTGTTTGCATTTACTCTCAGACGTACACATGCTGATTTATTCTGCTTGGAAACCACCACTTAAGTTAGTCAGTGCTTTTAAATCAAATTATGTCCATCTAGTATAAAATCACTAATCTGTTAACATGATAATTTCTGTGCTCTCCAGCAGCAGTGACAATTAATAAACTGATTCCTATCTCAGACTAATTTTCAGTAAATACAGCATGAGTGATATTATTGTCTAATTTGTAAAAACTCATACTAATTGAAGGAAAAGATCAAGTCTTTATTGTAGCTATGAATTATAAACTGATGATGAAAATTAAAGCTATTTTGTATTTGGAATCTATACGAAACAAGATCATGTTTGAACTGATTTACTTGAACTTTGCCACATTTCCCAATAAATCTGAAAAGGACAGGATCCATCCAAGAGGAGACAAGACTTTCTTGGTTTTGCAAGGAAAATATTAAACAACACAGCTGCAATCCTCCAAACAAAGGTATACAGAGTATTGGAAAGCTTTTAAGACTCATCCATGAAGGATATATCAATTGACTAATAGAAAGAAATGTTATGGCAGATTGGAAGAAAGTTAACTTCTTGTCAAAAAGAAACTTGACCTGATTAGGAACTATCTTGTTATTATACAGATCCTGCTTGCTGAGTACATTTAACCTTGGTACTTGAGCAACACTCACATGGGTGATATTATGTCGGTACCCGTGCACAACACCCCAGCCATAACATTTGTTTCTTTATTTCTCTACTGTAATTGTGTCTTTAGATATAAGCTCTCCAATATGGAGGGCTGTAGATCACAGCTATTAGACTAGAAATCCTTAGTGTTGGAGTCACTGAGCATTAACATATCCACAGAGAAATCAATAGCTTGTTTCTGTTGATGCCTCAGTGGAAGCAGACAGGATTTTTGGGGACCAAGAGTCCTCTAGCTAAGACTTTTGCTCCTTGTTTGCATAAGGATGTAAAATATAAACCTATAATTTCATTCTGTAGGGCAATCAGTAAGAGAGACAACAATTCTTCCAGAATACTAAATGTTTTTTTTCTAGATATTCTCATTATTTCTATTAGTATTACTATTACATGTAGAATAAATAATGCAGTGTAAATATACATGATGGCAATTGATTGGAATAATTTATACCAAAAACCTTAAGTGGATTTTAATATAAATATATAAGCCCTAAAATTGGAATTGTATTACTAGGATTTGATAGCAAATTACACCACTAGGGGTTGGTCTTTTCGCTGTGTTTGGTTGTTAGGAAACAAAAATTAAAATATTTTGTGTTTGATGCTTCCTGGTTCAATATTCCCTTTTGGAAGGCAAAGGCAGATTGGCAAGCTCAGCAAAAGACAAAACTGTATTAGCTGCAAAAACTGTGTTAAGGCTCTGCAGTCTTTTTAAGCCCTTAAAAATAGAATTCCTCCCTTTTATTCCTCAAGGAAAGTAAATTATTACAAGAGGGTAAAAGGCATAACAGGATCTGACATACGTGTGTGGAACAGAGGAGAATAAACTCTTGCTCTTTAATGTATTAGTGCCATTATTTTGTGCTTTTGTGTATTAGTGCTATTAGTGTATTAAATCTGCTCTTTAGTGTATTAGTGACAGACACTGTCAGTAGACTTATAAGTGACCAAAAGATGAAGAGCTCTGTGGAAGGAAACTTGGGACATTACAGATAATGCAGCTGGGACAGGAGAGTTAAACTGAGTTGTCAGAATTTGCAGCATTAACATAAATTTATGGGGTTTTTAAAAAAAATTAAATCCTGAATATATCCGAGCAAGCTGTCTGGGCCCTAAACTTTTATTTGCAAAACAATGGAATTTCAGTATCCACAGATGTAAGTATTCTTTTGAAGTCTCTTTTTAAACCTTTAGCTCCTGACTGCCCTGTGGTTACCCCTGTTAATAAACCTCCTGTTTGAGACTGATACAAATAGTACCCAGCCATGGCTGTGGGAGTTTTGTACAAAACACTGAATACTTGATGGGTTGATACCACTGTGACTCTCTGAAGTATCATTTCTATCCCACTTTTTCCAGTTGGGTAGACTGAGCTGAAGGAACTTGCCCTGGCTTGTAGAAGATACAGGATTTAGATGCCAACTTTATTGTGGAGTATAATTAACATGACAATCTTGAACCATTAAACAGCAGAAAAATGAATTATTGTTTATATGTGAGATGCAGATGTGAAAATGGAGACATTATAGGAGCTGCAGAAAGTTACTGTGCAGCACAAATTATGAGCAAAATTATTTCATTTTATTTAATTTCATTTCATTAAATATTTGTGAGAGTTTTATGTGTGTAGCCAGTTTAGAGTGAAGTGGATTTCTCTCCTGCTGCATCTTTGTTCTCAGCACAAAACAGTAAAGCAAATCATTAGCAAAAATACTGGCAATGCAATTGTCAGTTCCTGTTACATATCAGAAACAAATTCTTTTCAGCCTTTTGAAAAGGAGTCACTAAGGATATGTTCCAAAAATGTGGAACATTATGTGAACATATTGGAGCTTGTTTTGACTCTCACATTGTTGTCTCATATGTCTCCTTACCAAATAGATGGCCTCAAAATTTTGTAATGTAGGTCAGCCTGAAGAGTGCCAAATTACTCAGGTGCTTCCATCTGGTCCCTGTGGCATGTTCAACATGTGCAGGCATTCCTCCAAGCTCATCATCTTCCCTGTCCACTGGTAACACCTGACAAAGCTGCCAAAGTTCAGCATCAGAGGATGCAGCAGTGACTCTCAATTTAGCACAAGGCTGGGAGATGCAAACAGCAGCATGCAGAAGTAAACATGCACCAAAAGTTCACAAACCCTACATGCCACTAATTAAAGGTTATTGTTCTGAAAAGATGGATGGTTGTCACAAATAAATTTCAAGCTGACTATAAAAGGGTTCTCCATCATAGACTGGTTCAGTCAGTCATTTAGGAAAGTGTTATATAGGATGGTTTTCATTGTGGTCTTTTTATACATCAGCATAGACCAAATTTTCAGGGTTGCTTCTGATGACAGTTTCAGGGTTGGATATCTGGAACAAGGTAAATTCTACTCAGCATTGGTGCTGTGGGGTACAACCATGAAACTAAGATAAGGTCCATTTAGGCAACAAATACATTTCCTTATATCCTTTTTCCCTTAAAGGAAACCAAAGTGATGCAAGTCAGAGGCTGCTGTATGGTTTTGTCCACTTGGCAAAGCTCCATCTTGTCTCTGGATTGGCAGGTTATGACTGAATAAAAGCAGAAAAATTTGCTGGTGCTGACTTATCAATGTTGCATTGACATCAGAGAAAAATCTCCCACCACTGGAGTTTGTGGTCAGAAGTTACAAAGGACACTACTGAAATTCTTGTCTTATATTTGAAACAAGACACTTAGCTTCCCTCTTCCTTTTCCTCTGCAATCTGGAACCAAGTCTGGTAGTACTTTATCCCTGAATTCAGGAGGACTTACAGAAAAGTGACAGCTGGTCCTTCATTACATTCCTTTTTATAAAACTTCCTTCTCTGTTTATTTTTTGTATGCATTACTAGACCAACAGCATTAAGCATAATTCTTCCACTAATACAATCCTCCAGTTAGCACAGGTGAAAACTTCACACCAATCTACAGATAAAACAAACAGTACAGTCAGTTGGAAGCTGGTAATCCACAATACTTTGGCAACTAAGATGAGTCTAAGATGCATAAATAAAGATATTTTATTAGAGAAAAGGAGGCTGAGGGGAGACCTTATCACTCTCTACATCTGACAGGAGGTTGTAGCCAGTTGGGGTCAGTCTCTTCTTCCAGGTAACAAGTGACAGGATGAGAGGAAATGGCCTCAAGTTGAGTCAGGAGGGGTTTAAATTGGATATTAGGAAACATTTCATCACAAGAAGTATTTGAGCAGACTGTCTAGGGAAGTGGTGGAGTCACCAGCTCTGGAAGTGTTTAAAAATTATATGAATGTGGCTCTTGAGGACATGGTTTGGTGCTGAATATGGTGGTAGTGCTTAAGTTGATGTTTGGGCTTGATCCTGATAAAGACCTTTCCCAACCTGAGTGATTCTAGTATTCTGTGATTCCCATTATTAAAAAAATTTAGGCTCCAAACATTCACTTTTCTGCAAGGATTTATTTTTTCCAAATGTTTTCCAAATGCTTTTTGTTTTCCATTTTTCAAGCTACCTCTTTGGGTATGTTGCTTAAAACTGGATACAATTTCATTGCTGATTCTCTTCCAATTCTTATGCAGACACTTCCTGAAGACCAAGCATGCCACATTAAATTTTGCTCATTTTGTGACTCAATATCGCCTCCTCAAGCTCTTTTCCTAGCAAGAAACAGCCCAAGATTTTTTCTCCATTTTTTGCATGGAGCTCCTGGATTTTATTTTTTGGACAAATGCTCATCACAATTATTAATTTTAAATTTTAAACAATTTTCTCAGGTTACCAGATTTACATTAAACAAAAGCTCTATCTCCCACATGCTCCCAGCAGCCCTATTTAAGAAGATGATCAAGAATATAAGCACATCTGTATTTCATTATCTGGGTCCTTACCAGAAACATTAACCTGAAGTGGGTGCAAATATCCACCAAATGGGAACAGAAAAAAAAAATGTTTGGCCTTGTTTTTTTGCTGAACCTGCTTATTTCTTTAATTGTTTACCAAACAGTAATGAGCCCTAAAACTTGCAGACCTTGCTGTTTTGTCAGCGAGGGCTCCACGTGTGTCTGGACCTAGCAGGTGTTTTTTCTCTGCCATGACCTAAATTCAGCTAATGCTCCTGTCAACAAAACTGGGACCTTTGGAGATTGCTGCTTTTACTTCCACCCTGCAGAGCACCTCTCCCTGAGCTCTGTTTGTGGCTGTCCCAGTTGGCCTCTGGAAAATCATAGCCACTCTCCACAAACCTCCTTTGAAATCTTAGATCCATCTGGCCTGGGCAAAGCTGGAGGTTCCCTGGGTGATTTTAACCACTTTTTGCATAATCTGAAATAGATCTGCTCAAAACTGGAGACCAAATTATGCTGCTGAGAAATATCATTTAGCAAATTCAGAAAAGACAGCTTTAACAACTGAAAAGCTTCATATGAGTGTATCCATTTTGATTAAACTCTGTATAAAAGACAATAGAAAGGACTCTTTCCAGCTCATTTCATCCTTTGGCAAAATATCTATTTCCTATTTTGTTCTTTCAAGTTATCATTTTAGCATCCATTTTCTGTGGTTTTAGCTTGTTGAAATGAAATTTTTTGCTGGTTGTGAATCACTTTTTCTCTGTGTGTTTTAATTTTAAGCTTCTGGCAAATATTTTTTTTCTTCTTCAAATTAAGAACAAATGCCATTTCAAGTTTTAAAATTTCCAATGGGATACAAATTTCTGCTTCCAAGCCCTTTAGCCAATGATTAGTTCCATATTTCCTTTTTTTATGCCCAAACACTCCAGGCAAGATGGTTTCCTCTCCACGAGTAAAACTTTATCAGCGAGAACATTTCAGATTGTCAGCAGAGGAGATGCAATTCCAGAAATAAAAAGCCATTCCTACTGACACATCTTGGATTGAAAATGGAGCAATAATACACTTTGCAGATATAGCATTGCCTTATAGAGATACTGGAGGAATATCATCATTGATATTTTACTGGAATAGGCAACAAGGTTCAGTTATTGTGGAGGCTGTAGAGTGCATTTTGTGATTGTATTTTGGCTCGGTGATAACAGGACAAATAGACAGGACCTCTAAGAAGTAATCCTAGTGCAATATCATTGTTTTGGTTTTGGTTTTGGTTTTAGGTTTAGGAACAAAACAACCCCTTTTTTTTTCCTCATTCTTTGCTGCTAATAATTCTCTGCTCAGCCCAATGGCATCCAATTAAAGAGGAGTAAGAATAGTGATTTTAAAAAACTGCTTTAAAAGTCCCTTTCCCCTTTTAATTTTTTTCCCCTACTTATTGTGTCATAACTACACTGTCGATGGTGGAGGTGGGAATTAATGTCCCCTTTTCCTCACACCTTTACATGCCTGCAGTGCAGATGCCCAAAGTAATAAAAGGAGAAAACATGGAGAAAATAATGTCTTTTAACCAAATTGCCACAGGTGTGCTGAAAGTGTCCATTTCTTTTCTGGCTATATAGGGGCTGCCAGAACTCCAACCCCATTGTAAAAACCTCCCTTTGGAGACAGGAATTCCACCCTCAATATGAGAAAAATGAGTGGTACCTGATGAAAACAGCTCTGACACATAAAACTGAACCATTTCTCACCTTGTATGACACAGCCAGATGCCACAGCTCAGCACAGGCCTGGAGCAACCTTGTCCCCAGGTCCCTTCAGATGACATCCAGTGGTGGCTGTGCCATCCCCCAGCCCTGGGGATGCCTTTGGAAGAGCAGAGCTCTGCTACAAGCTGGGTGAGAGCTCTCCCCTTCTTGTGGGCAGGGAGAAGGCTAAGATGTCACTGAGGGACAAATGACAGCCAGCTCTGGAATGCATGGGGGTCAAAGTTGTGATTGTGGAATGAAAGGAAAGCTGCATGACAGGGGATGTGCTTTACTGGTAATTATGGTGTCTGTGCAGGGTGGAGGATGCCCTGAAAGTAGAAAGGTGCTTTGAAAACCCTGTGCCAAACACCTTTGATAATCTGAAAGAAGAAACTCATTAAAACTGAGAGAGTACCTCAAATTTATCTTAACATGGGCTACTTTTACTTCAAAATAAGAATTGTTAGGAAGATTGCTATGAATACTTCACTGAACTAATGACTGAGGCCAATGATTTCTGTCTCATTTTGTGCTAGAGAGAGAGTTTTTGCTTGAATTTATGCTGGTATTGTTATTTAGTCTGTCATGCTCTTACTGTAGGGAACAATAAAAAACATCTTTATTGTTTTAAAATTTTAGTTGTCTTTGAAATAGCTGGTGATATTATCATCCAAATGCAGGCACTTCTGTTTCTCTGAGGTTTTTATGGGAACAGTAATCAGAGATAAAGCTATTAAACTGCCAGCCTGGGATCATTTGATGGCATATTTGTGAGTAAGTATGATTATAAATGTTACAAATAATTCTTTCTGATTTATTTGTCAGATTTGGGCTGCTGTGTAACGTATAGAGGGACAGGCACTGCATGCAGCTGTTTGTTATCATAAATTAATTTAGCACTGCACTTAAAAGAAGCATTGACCTGACTGCACAGTTGCTCTTGGTGTGGCTTTGATGGAAAGTGTTGGGTTGTGATTTCTTCAAAGGTGAAGGGAGCACACTGAGGAGTGAACTTGCAGGTGTTTGCACTTCAAATTAAATACTGAAATGTGGTGGTTTGCTGGGCAGCATCTGGCTTTTCTGGAGAGAGGGAGAAATATTCCTGGCAGGATAGCTGTGACATGGGTATTGGGTTAAATTAGAAAGACTTTAATCCTAACCTTGGCAAGTTTTTATGGGTCTGCATTAGGGCAGCCAAGAGTTTGAGCCAAAGTTTGTGAGTGTATGAATGGACAATGTCACACTGACTGACACAGGAGTGAAAATTCTGATGGTTTTGGTTACTGACAGGAATTATATGCCCAGGGTGAAAAATCCATGTGCTTTCATATTATTTAAGTTGAAGTCGGAGGCAAACACTCAGTAGGAATCACAATTTTTTATTTTTACTTTCCCTTTCTCAAGGAAATTCCAAGTCTTCCAGAGGCTCTACCAATACTCCTTTTTCCTTTCCATCCCTCCTTTGTCTGGCTGCAGCACAACCTTGATGAAGTACCCCTCTGTGAAGCACTGGGGCTTTGGTACTTCACAGACAGCCAGAAAAGTCTTGGCCCAGAGCTTAGCCAGCCTCAGGAACGAGCTGGAAAACTTCTGTAGATACCAGAAACCAATGGAGATGAGGGGGAAAGGAGGTCCTGCAACAGCAGGAGCTGGAAAAGTGAAGAGCAGCAGCTCCAAGTGCACAGATGAGCCCCTGTCAGGGCTGTCTCTGGCCAGGTGAGGAGCTGGGAGTGGGTGATGTGCCAGACCTTCCTCCTGGGCAGCCTGGCCCCATTTCAGAGCTCTCTGCCATCTCCATCTGACTCCCACCAGGAGTCACAAGCATTTCTGCTTTGGGTACCTGTGGCCAGAAATGATGGTGCATGAACTACCTACCCTGCTGGGTTGCCTTTGGTTTATTTTGTTATGGTAATGTGTAGTTGTTCCTGAAAGATCTCTTCATATTACCATATTTTACCATATTTAGAGATTTGTGCTGCCCAGCTATTTGAAGAGATTGAATGGTCTCCTAATTCCTTGGAAACAGTCTCACCACTTGTGAAAAAAAATCTTGCTTCAAACAGCTTTGTGCTGGAATCATTCCATTTTTTAAAATATGTGGAGGCTTCTGAGGTCTTTGCTTGGAAGGCAGGAATTGTAGATTTAAACCTTTTGAGCTCTGGAGGCAGGAAATGGATTTAGACAACACACATCGTGAGAGTTATTGACAGCTATGACTCCTCCTCCAGCAGTTTAATGGTTCTCTTGACTGTTTTTATTATAAAGCCCAAAAAATAAGAAAACAAAATACAAACAAATAAAGAAGAGCAGATTTATTTGAGGATAATAATTTTTTTTCAGTGTCAAAAGAAAACAGTGTCAATTTTGGGCAGGAAAAACTGAAATGGATTTTGACCCCTACTAACAAATGATCAAGACACATTTCCTGATTTTGCATTCTCTTGATTGATGTTATCTCTGATGGTGTTTCAGATATCTTTTAACTTTGAACTTTGAGGATATAAAATTCTACTTTTCTCTCTACAGACATTTCCGCCTACTCCTTGTTTAATCTTAAGTGCTACTTTTATTTTTCTATCTACACCCACACCCAAGAATAATTTCCCTATCTGCAAATGTGGTGGGTTTTTAAAATTTTTTTTCCACTCTGCTGAAACTTTCAATAAAGAAAGGCAGCATAACTTGTATCTTTAGTATGAAATTAGTTCCATTGTCTTGAATGATTCTTTGGTGAAAAATGTGATGAAAAAGTTTAGTTCTCTCCTTCACACGTTTTCACAATGTCTTGACTGTTGCTCATTCCATAAATGCTAAGAAACAGAAGTTCACCATCCCTGCTCCATATGCTTACACTTCTGCCTCTGAAATGCAGCTGAGAATATATTCTTAATCTCCAGTGAGCATCTGTGGTTCTGCAAAGACCTGTTTGCACTTATTTTACTTCTTCAATGGTCCAATTAATTCTGGCAGAGTCTTTGCAGGACCTGGACCCATGAGATTAATTTCTTGGAGTGCTATTTCAAGGGTGATCTTATGACATCCAGTAATAACTGTACCACTAAGAATAGGACTCATGTGAACTAGGTGCTGTTCAAACTCAAGGTGACCCCTGCCTGATTCCCAGCATTTACATCTAATCAGAGATTAAATATAGCAAATGTGGAAAATAGCAAAGAGGAGGAGGGATAAAAGACTGAAAGCCTTGCAGAGATCTAGTGTTGCACAGAAGTCTGAATCACTAAGTTATTTCTTAAAGATGGGTTTTTAAAGGGCAGTTAATTATGAGCCCAGTTTCCATTTAATCCCTTTTCTTTTCCATGGGTTTATTCTATTTATTTTTCCCACTTCCATACCAATAATCCTTAATTACTCATTACCAAAGAGTCTTTACAGAAATAAATGTTCAAAAGACACAGTTTATGTACAGAAGACTTGATGAGTTCCTCTTACATTCTGGCACATAAATGACAAAGTCTCATTGAAAACTCTTCTGAATGAACCTAGATAAAAAATATTTGTAAAAATCTTTCTGCACTTTCCAGATGAATGCAAAGACATACAGCAAACAGAAAAATATTACAGATCTTCAATTCTTCATATTCCTTTTACATATTCTGACAGCTGCCAAAAAAGCAAGAGACAAGATAATGACAGAGAAATCAAAATGTAAATGTTTAATAATGAACATATTGGGTGTGGAGTACAACATGCTACTTCAGGCAGAAAATTAATTCTTTCTTAAAAAATTTTACTTACACTACTACATCTATTCCTATATGTCCCTATCAGACTACCTCCTAAGAAGTTTGCAGGTTTTTCTTTCAGACCTTTGAAACTTTTTTGAAGAGCCTAAAACATAGATTATTTACCTCAAGTTTAAAAAGTGAAAGAAAGCCCATAGTTAAACAACTAGCTATATATAAAAAATATTTTGGTTCTTGTTCTGAATAGAAAATTGCCCCAAACAAAGTAAATTTACAAGTCTTCTAACACAGAAAGTCCTTGTAATGAATTTTGGCTCAATGCATGAAACTAACTTTGCTAAACTTTCCCCATTATGACTGTTAAAATGTGGCATTTATTTAAAGTGGATAGAATCAAACAAAATTCTAATTAGCAGAAAAGTCTAAACAAGGCAGAGTGCAGTAAATCTCAGTTATTTTTACTGTAATGGATTGGCTCAATTAACTCAGAAATTGCCCTACAAATGTGTAGTAACAGCTGTTCTATATTGTATCTGTACTAAGAACATAAGAGAACAAGTGTAGGGAGATTTAACAGGATTTATTGAGCAGCCTGATGCTGATATAAAAAGCTTTCTGGCACAAGTACTTTCATGGTATCTGACAAAGAAGCAACAAACTCCATGCTAACCAAAAGTTAGAAACAACTGCTCCTATTTTAATTTAACTGTACTAATACAGTAGGTGACAAGAGAGAAGAAAGGAGCAATTAGCACTTTTGGAGCTGGCAGATAAAGAGGTGACAGGCTCAGTTGTGGGGGAACAGCAAGAGGAGAAGTCATTTGCACAGGAGGAACAGAATGATCAAACAGGACAGACTGAGAGCAATACTGTAGTGGTTTATAAAACCAGTGTGTTCTGACTTTTTTTAAAAATACAGTCTCCTTCCAGTCCAAGTTATACTGATCTGGACATAGATTCTAAATTTTAACAAACTTTGTAGAATTCAGGCCTGTTTCTCTATTTCATTAATATGGCAGTTTTTCAGTTGACTGTTTAAAGTTGATTGTGAATTTTGATAAGTTCATTTTGATATAGAAGGATTGTCGAATGGTGTTGACATTGTAATTGTATTTCTGGTAGAAATCAAGGCTTTTGATTCAGACCTGGGATGGGGCAACCCTGGTTGTGTGTATAAATTAGGGAATGAGAGGCTGGAGGGCAGTGCCATGGAAAGGGACCTGGGTGTCCTGGTCAGTGGCGAGCTGGACATGAGCCAGCAGTGCCCGGGCAGCCAGGAGGGACATCCCTGTCCTGGGGGCATCAGGGACAGCATCACCAGAGGGGACAGGGAGGGGATTGTCCTGCTCTGCTCTGGGGTGGCCTCACCTTGAGTCAGGGGGCAGCTTTGGGCACCACAATACAAGAAAGACATGAAACTTCTAGAGTGTCCAAAGGAGGGCAACAAAGATGGGGAAGGGCCTTGAGGGGAAGTCTTGTGAGGAGCAGCTGAGGGCACTGGGTCTGTTCAGCCTGGAGGAGACTGAGGGGAGACCTCACTGCAGTTACAAATTCCTCAGGAGGATGGTCTGCAGTGGACTGGCAATGATATTTACATTACCAAGATAATTAGGTTTAGGAAAGAACTATTTCTTTTCATTCTAACAACTATAATTTCTGCAGCATGTGCTTCTCAGCTTGTGAAGTTGCTCCCTTCTCTTTGTCCTCATTTAATTTCCAAAACAGGGGTTTTACAGTCTCTCTTTTGTCCAGATGGTGAAGTCACTGTAAACTGATTTTTGAGTTGCCATGAACAGGTTGCAAAAGATGTACTCACTACTGGTGTGGAGATGCCACACCTGCATCCTGAGCAGTATGTTGTCTCTTAAGATGTCTAAAAATTAAGGAGGATTTCAATCTTTTAATCTCAGAATGCCAAATGCTCATGTTTTTTTTGCTAGTGAGTTTCTACTGTGATCCCAGCACAAGTATTATATTACAAGTTGTATTTTTTTCTTGTCTGTGTATAAAAAATAGATATGTTTCTCTTTTCATTTAGTGAACAGGGTCATGTGTAGCTCTTTGTAATACAATAGAATGTGAGAGACTTTATTATCAGATTCCATGTAGCTTTTGCAGAAATAGTGGGTTTTTTTGCAAAATGGATATAAAGAACTACAAAATCCCTTGTCCTTTGTATGTCTAAAACTGCCATTAGCTTATGGGATTGATCTCACTCTGGAATAAATATATATGTTTGAAAGAGTTAAAAAAGCCTTATGAAATCTTTACAGGAAATTTAAAGGTGAAGATCTTGTAATTTTTTTTAACTAGTGACAGCAGTTGAAGAAATACTTTATTCAGAAGAAATAAATTACATACACTCAAGACAGGATGAGTAAGATTGGCTGACATATTTCTTTTGCCATGCAAAGCCACATCACTTTTGATAAGTATGAAGAAATGAGATATAATATGAACCCTCTACTAGGAATATAAATACCAGATCTGAATAATGGACAGATGCATAGAAAAGAGAGAGCATTGAAATATCTCACAACTGATGCAAATTTAGTGTCCCTTCCTAGCACTCTGCCTTTCACCCTGTGGAAAAACAGAGTCTCAGATAAGTGCCAGAACCCTCTGTGTTTGTCTTTGAAACTCCAGCACTTACAGGTTGTATTGTGCTTTGAAGCAGGAGGGTTGATATCCCATCTGGACCTAATGCAAAAGTCTGAGATGATTTTTCTTGCTCTCTGGACTGGAACGGAAACTGTAACCAGCTACAAGCTGTGAAAAGAGGTTATTCATAAACTGTTCAGTTCATATATTTTAAAACCCTCTCTTGATCAAACTGTAATAGCAACTTTACTGAATGTGAAAAATTTGCATTGCAAATGCATATAACTGTAAGGCTACAAGCCAGACCTCCTACCCTGCCCTATTCCTCCTCACCACCCATTTGGCTTTTTCTTTAGATCTAATGAAATGTGCAAAATGAGCATGACGCTTCTGCCCTTTGTTGAACTCCAGATTTTCATAAGCTTGAAATGTCTCCAGGGAAGGAATGGTTTTGAACCAGCCTCTAAGCTTTTTCTGATTATGTATAATTAGGTTTGCAAAGTTTCTTGTGTTTTAAAGTCAGATCAGAATTTGTAAGCTGTTTTCCATTCAATTTTAACAAAATATTTCAGCTTTTGCATAGAGGAAAGCATAAAAAACCCATGAGATCAAAATGAATTTGAGTATTATAAACTCCCAAAAATTGACTAAAATGAATCTTTGCCTCCAGTGTGACCAATAGCTGCTGTCTATTTATCAGTGGGTTGGCTTGGCATGTGCATGCAGTTCATATGTCCATTTAAAGGTATTTCATAGAAGCTGTTGAATAGCTTTAAGCAGTGATTTCCAGGCATCTCCTGATATTCATCTTTGCTCCACTCCTGGCTAGTCCTCATCCCCTGGAGCTTGGCCATGGCCTTGCTTTCCTTTGTTTTCCATGTTTTGACTATCCCAACCACCACCTTGCTGAGAACAAAATGTTTTTGATAACCAGAAAAACTTGTTATTGTGGGCTCTGCTGCTCAATAACCCCTGGGCACAGGGTTTGTCTTTAGGAGTCGGTTCAGAGGAACTTTGGATCCTCTGCTTGTCCAACCAGGATGTCCCTGTGGCAGCTCAGGGAGCTGTGCTGATGTGTGAGTGCCTCTCCTGAGCTGATCTACAAGGCAGAATGATGGGATGAGGTTTCTTGATGCATGATCTGTGCTGGCTGTGCGTGACCCTGGCTATGCCCACACAGCTCATAGTGCCACACAGGGGAAATCCAGGGTCTGTTTTCATCCATGCATGGAACATTTGCCACTTAAAGGAGCTATTCTACAAATGTCTTCATATCCTGAGCTTCACCTTTTAGAGTTGTTATATTGGTCCCCTCTGTGAAGGCTAAACTTTGGCAAAGGCAACATATTGCTTTCTGATGAAGTGGAAGGCAGTTTCCCTCAAATCATAACTTCAGCTTAATTGCTTCTGAAAAATGACACAATATGTTGTTATATCTTGCAAGATATTAAATGATGTGGAAAATCCATTAGAGATCCTGCTGAGATGTAGATAACATCTGAGGACCAAATAAGCAGCTCTGTATTTTCTAATTTCCAAACGTTGAGGCACAAGCTTTAAAAGCATTTGCATGTGTGGTATATCAGATAGCATTACATTTTTATAAAAAAATGAAGCAGGCTGAGACCTTTGGGCCAAAGAGTCTTTCAAAACAAAATGAAAATGCTCCCCTGTTCCTTGATCTATTGTGTGCATTGTGTTCATTTAAACTTGGAGGCAAAGAGGGTATTTTGTATGCCCAGGCAGTATTAAATAAAGCTGAAGGTAAGAAGGAAGTATATTTCAGTATGTGAGTTTACACCTGTTTTCTTCCCTTCTGGTAGAAGATGGTTTCTGGCAAGTACTGAGCTCCAGATCTGAGGGAAATGCCAGCTGCTAACTGAGAAAGCTTTTACCTTGCAGAAAGAGGTATGGATGAAGGACTTAAAAGGACGTAAAAGCAAGAAAATAACTTTGCAATGACATGCCTGACTTCATCAAAAGATGCCTAGAGGATTTGGAGGCAAAATTTGCTTCTCAGAACCAAAACAAAATCAAGCAGCATCTCATTTAAGTGCCATTCCTTTTTGGCCTGGCTCTTATCTTGCAAACTTTGTACAGCACCAGCTGCAAAGGATGTCTATGTGTAACATGTTTGAAAATTCAGGCTGGCTGGGGACTGAGCTGCTAGTGATGACAGGGGTACCTTCTGCACTTGTCTTTTCTCCATTCTTCTGTACTCCTCTTTCTTTGGAAGGGAGATGAGCAAGGGCATTTGTCAGGATGAAGACTGGGTAGCCTAAACCTCTGCTTTTTAAGTTTGTTTTTGCTTTGTTTGAAGTATTTTTTCCTTTTTATATTTTTTCCCACTCCACTTTGCCTCCTGCTTTCCATGACACTTATTCCACTGTTCATCCACCAAAACATCCCTCAAACTGTACTCAATAGGAGTACAAAAGAAAAAGATCTGGAGGGAGGGGGGAAGGAGGAAAATCTCAATGTGTATAATATGCATTTAGATTTTTTGAAGAATAAATGAAGAAAGGAGTAAATTGGAATTAAGATGGTGAGAAAACATCAAATTATTTTTCACAAGGAAAGGGATAAGATAAAGCAATACAAACAAAATGTGTAATTTAGCAGCAGTTCTGTCCTGTCTGTGTCCTCAGCACTGGTTAATTGTGTGCCTGATTTGGCAAGTAAAGACATAATTGGAAGATGTCATGAGAAAAGTCACTATTAAGATGTCAACCATTGGTTTGGAGCTGTCTCCAGCTGTTTTTCCCATTGTTACTCCTCTCAGAAAGGCTGATCATGGCCTCTGCAGGTTATAGACTCAAAAGAAAGTGAATTAGCCTCTCAATTCTGAGGGCTGCCCAGGAAGAAGTTTCGTTAGAGTAGGGAAACACTGATAAAAAGTGTCACTGTAAGGGACAATGAACTTCTGAGTAGGTCTCAGCTTGCTTTGAAGCAGTAGAAATTTATCTGATGGCCTGGGCCGTGAGCACTGCATGTTAATTTCCTCAGTAAGTTTTCCTTCCCACAGTAGTGCTGAATACAAAGGAGGCATCACACACCCAATTCCCAGGCAGCTATTTGAGAAAATCCTCTGTAAGCAATAATTCTTAGCGGTGAAAACACTTGCAGGATCCAATTTAAAAAGGAAATAAATTTGTTTTGATTTTTAAACCAAATCTTTCCAGTAAGCATGTTAGTGTAATCATTTTTACTCAAATAGTTATTAACTTCCAAGAGAAGTCTCTCCAAGAGAGGTCTCCTTAGGCAGCAAAGTATTCTGTTATGTCCTCTCTTTTGTCATTGGTGATAGGCTACATACAAAATTTTTAATTTTTCACCATATGAGGTTTTGAACAGTATGTTCAGACACACAGAGTTTGTCTTGCTTCTGGCAGGACAACACACCCCAGGGAAATCAATGGGAAACATACCTAGGAAAAATCAAAGATCTCTTGTTTCAGGCTTGGGCCCCAAAACTGTAAACATATTTTAGGGTGGTCACTGATATGAATTCTGAGGTGAATGTTGAGCTGGTGTGACAGTTCAGGCTTCTGCTGCCACAACCTGCCAGCTTTGTGTTTGCTTTCTGTTCCAACCTCACGACTTTTAGTCCTTGCATGGTTGCTTTTTAAAACATTGTTCAGAAGATAAATTCCACTCAATATAAAATAAATAGTACTAATTTCAAAAATGTGAAAAAAACAATTACTAATCTACCATGCCAGAGAATGCAGTACTGTAACTGATAGGAAAGAAAGGATAAGTGAAGATACAATCATAGCGTTTTCAGTTCATATTCTTTCTTCCAGGCACAAACGGGATCATGAGCTCATGTATGACCTTCATGCTCATTAAAATTTAATGAAAAACAGGATGCTCAGTTATTTCTAAAAATCCTAGCTGCTTTCTCTTTTTTTTTTTTTGTTCTCTGGGTCTTGTGAAGTTGTTACCTGCCAGCAGCCTCAAGCCCGGCTGCTGCAATCGGCTGTGACCAACATTGTGAAACCAACAGGTAATTCTAACCACAGAGGCCAGCAGAGCCCACCGGGAGATGTGGGGCACAGGGAGGAGGAGCAGGATCTGCTCTTGAGAGAGAAAGGGCCAAAGCAATTTAAGAGAGGTCGTCCCTGGTGCTTTTTGAATAATGGAAGAAAGCGAAGCCTGCCAGGTTTGACAGGCTGACTGCTGGGAGGCAGGAGCCAGGGGAGACAGATACAGAGCAGACCATGTAAAAACATCATATACAAGCAGGAAAAGTAACTAGCAGTGACATGTCAGGCTGAGAGATGCCTTGTCACCAGGGTATTTCTAATGGGGCTGCTAACTGGTAAATGAAGGTGCTAATTGGTTTTCCAGGAGCCAGCTGGGAAGCCACAGAGCAGCAAATGTGGCATCGTGGGTGCTTCACACGGTCTCCCACCAGAATGTGTATCTGTACACACACCATGTGTGTATCTGTCACTCTGTGAGGGCTGCATATGCCAAATTCTCCCTTGAGTGGATACTTTGTCTTCTCAAATTTGATTAGGAAAGTTTGCTCCTTCATCCCTGGGTTGTATGGCAGGTTGGGTGATGCCTGACATCAGCTTTCTGGGTTGACAGGGCAGTCTGGTCTGTCTTTTAATCCTGGTTCCACCTCACATTGAAGTCCATCAAAACCACTGCCCATTGAGAACAGACAACTTTTAAGATAAAGACAGAAACTTTAAGAAAGGCAAAGAATCCCTTAGTGATATTTCCTATTTGGAGAGGAGAAGCTGTCTCATGGATCATGATCAATTAGCCATGAAGAGCCATGCTCTGTATTTAATGACAGTGAATTTATTCTGCACAAGTTTCTCCAGAGATCATAAAACAGATGTTCATCCATAAATATCAGAAACAAACATCCTCAGAAATGAACAAAACAAGTACAACTCTTGAAGGGATAGTTAAAAATAATATAGACTCCATCCAATATGTGCATTGTTTCTGTAGCTCCTTTCTGGCATTTTAATGGCTGCAGTGAATAGCAAGAAGAGTGACAGAAGGCAGCAACCACATCGTGCTTCTGTCTTGGTGTTGTGGCTAATAAAGCAGTGTTTGACACTGGGAAATTCAGACTGAGTAAAAATCTTCTCCTGCATCACCTTCTCTTCCTTGCATTTCTGTTTCTGAGGATTTGTAACATATCTGAATAGTATTTAAATGCCCAGCTTCTTTAAAGAGGTACATTTTTTTTCTTAAGGCAGAAAATTCTTTTGACTATTTGCATATAGGGCCTTTCTGCTATAGCTGCTTGGTAGACACGTTTCTAATCCTTCTTGATGTAAAAAGTGCAATTTTCCAGTGTTACTGTAGCATACTATAAAGAGTACACAAAGCATGGTAGCATGGGCTCTCTCCCTCTTAGTTTATGAGAAGCTGATTACTTCTTCCTCCCAGCCACATCAAAACCAAAATGCTCTATGCAATTCTCTGATGCTGTGTTCTCCAAGAAAAGCCTTAGTCTTTTGTATACTGTGAAAAAGTGTCAACATAAGCAAACTTATTTTTATATCTCTACTCATTATAGATCGTAACAACACCATTCACACTTTGTATTTCTCAGCTTCTGTGACTCCATCAACAGATCTGTTTTGTTGTCAAACATGCAGGTAGGTTCATAAAAAATGGAGCAAGAGTCACTAAAAGAAGATAGTGACATCTTCCTGTTGAAGAATTGCTCCCTTTATTACCAGACACACTCGAAACCTCTGTACTTTCAGTACAATTAAACTGCATTTTGACCAAAAGGTGTGAGAGCATGTACAGGATTAAATGTTTCCCTGAAAGTAGATGTGATTCTTCTGAAACAGGCTTCCTGCAGAGAGGTCAATGAAAAGGGTCTGAGAACTTCTGCCATAAAAATCCACCCAGTACAGAGGGGCAATCAGAAAGAGTCAAGATATCCCAGGTACTACACAGTTAGTCAGAAAGCACATATGGCAGTGAACAAATCAAATTAACCCTGGGTCTGACACCAGGAAAGTCACTGCATCCAATTTTGGAGGTGTTTTCAGTACCATTCCTTCCATGCCTGGATACTGCTGCAATTTTCTTAGTTTTTGAATGGACTTCAAACCTTGTTTGGGACTGCCTGGTTAGTGCTGTCACAATCCTAATTTCTTGTAATCCTAATTTCTTGGATCTTGCAAATCAAAGTGATGCTTCCAGAAAGCACATGGAGAGTGAGTATTTTCCAAAAATGTTCTTTTTCTTTTATGAAAATGGTATCATTCTTAAAACCCATGTAAGCTTCAGATGTGTTCACAGCTAAAATCTGTACAGGTGGCACATCCAGGGCTTAAAGTGAGCCAGGACAGGCTGGCAGAAAAGGATGGGGCTTGAGACTTTCCAGCATTTTCCAGAGAGGAAACAGAACAGGAAAGAGTGCAGGAGGATGCCAAACTTTCCATATTGGTCCTTTGGAATGCTTGTATTTCAAAGTTTCCATTTCACCATTAGAAGCACATTCTTGCAGGCTTCACAGTCCTTGCAATGCAGTACTGTAGCTAAAATCCCTCAGCATCATGGCCAGCCAAATGCACCTTTCAGACAGACAAAGCCACCTGTGTGCAAGCCAAAATTAGCAGCTTTTGCATGGAAACACAATTGGCTTATAAACACAAAAAGAATCTAAAGCTGTGTGTGCCCCTTTGTAGCTGTGTAAGGAGATGAGGGCAGGATGATTCCCACAGGCTCAATTCTCAGCTCTTACAAGACACAAATCTTCTCTCCAGGACACTCCTGCTAAGTACAAATCCCAGTTAAAACCAGAGCACAAAGCCCCAAAACAGTGCCCCACACTGGGGTCTGCTGAGGTTGCTGTAATAACCCCAAATAAGCTTTGCCTCTTGGCATTACAGGCAGCAAACTTGTGGGATCTACAGAAGCCAGGTATGAAGTGTTAAAGGAGGAGCTGTCTTGTCCAGAATTCCCAATTAGAGTAACAATGGCATTAAAGAAGTCATTTGCTGTGAGCCATGCAGGACATCAGCAGACAACACAGGGAGAAAAACAAGTAATAGGCCCTGCCATATGTTATAAACCAGAGGGGACTGTACATTGATGTTGGGTTGCCCAAGGCTTGAGTGTCATGTGTCCTTTAGTCTTTCTTCTAGGACATGGATATGAGGTTAGAAGATGCAAAAGAATTTTAGCAATATTTGTAATTTTCATTTGCTGCTGCCATGACATGTTTGTATGTCTGTAAGCCTGAACTTTTCCATCTCCTTGTATACTATTGTTTTAGAATCTGTTTCCTATGTGTTAACCAGTCCTGTGGGTGGTCAGAAAAAATAAAAGAATCAAAGATTATTAGGAGAAAAAATTTTAGATTCAGTGCCATGCTTTGAAGACCTCCTGGACCTCCTTAGGCCCAGGCCTGTGCTTTCCCCAGGAAAATGAAAAATCTGAAACAGTTAGAGGGGATCTGCTAAGAGTTTATACTGTGTTCTTGAATGAATGACACAATTTGAGAGAAGCAGAGCTCAGTTCCTGTGGAGCAAATGGGATTGCTAGTGAGGGAAGGAATGATGCAGCTGTCAGCCTCTAAGAGAGAGAAGGGGAGAGAAGCACTTACTGCCAGGGAAGCAGCAAGGTATTTTCTCAGTGTGGTTATTGTAGACCTCAACAAGGTCTTCACTGAATTAAAAACCCTTTTCAGGAGAGTTGTTAATTTAATTCTTGGTTTTATCTTTTGAAGACCCTACCTGTTCAATTTAAAAGCAGCTCTCCTGCCTCCTGTCCTAACCTGAGTGTCTCTTTGTGTTTTACCTTCACCATTACTGTTTCATGCTTGCTATACATCCTCAGCTCTGTTAAAGTTTGCTTTCTGTCATTGCCATTCCTGGAGGGAAGCACAGGACTGGTATCACAAACTACAATCAGTTTCTGATTTTAGATATCTGTGCCCCCACTGCAGCAGCCTCTGGGGTCTCTGGGGGTGTGCTGGGGCAGCCTGGGCTGCTCCCTGTGCCTGCAGCATCCTCTTGACTGCAGCTGCCCAACTTGGCTGGATTAAAGGTAGCTCAAGAGTGATTGCCTGGGCCCTTTTTACACTTGAATTTGTAATGTAAACAGGCTGTGGGCAACAAAACACCTGCAGGAACCTGTGATCACACCCTCCCATCCACTGGGATCCACTTTCTACAATTCCTTCAAACTGGGGGCACCTTTCACCTCCAGAACTCATCTTGGCACCTCTAATGTTAAGACTTCTCTATAGAAAAGTCGGATTTCTGACTCTTCTTCAGATTGGGTCACTACTTATTTTCATATATTTTTCATCTTCTTGCTGGAATATTATTATTATTTCAGTTTTTAAGTCTCTGAAAAGCATTCTTGTAGAGGCAGTCAAAATAAAAGGAAATGATGAAAAATGGACTCTCTTGTCCTTCAATGACCTGGACCACTTTTTCAGAGACAGATTTGCTGTCTCCTCTGAAGATCTTTTAAGTGTTGTCAATTAGTGACCTCGATTCCCTCCTTGACAAGAATCTCCACTTTCAGGAGGTAACCGAGCTGTGTCTCAGTTACTTTTATTTTCAAAGCTTTCAAGACACCCTTTAGAAAGTCTTTTCTTACTCTAATTACCTTAGAGGAATCCTAGAGGATTTGCCTCTTTCCCAAGGGGCTGCTGTAAGTTTCTGATGAAGAATTTCAAATGCTAATATTTTTGACAGACGGAATGGCAGCATTTGAATGAAAATCAGTTAAGAAAATGAGTTAAAACTGCTCTGGTTCATCTGAAGCAATAAGAAATTAAAGATAAGCAAAGGATTAATCAAACTAATAAAACAAATACTTCACTCCAATTCCTTAAATTCAAAGAAAAAAACTGTATTTTTCAGAACTACCTCTCCACAATCTTATACTGCCCTGACAGGGATAAATGGATAAACAAGAGTATGGAAATTTTTCCAGCAAAGTTTCATATCAAATAATAAATAAGGGCTCCTGAAGGTGGCTCTTGGATGAAGATAACATATTTTCATAATTCCTAGACCCTAGCTATATACTGCAGATTGGCAATCATGATACTGCTACTGATGTACACACTTTTTCCTTTGCTTTAAGAGATATATTTTTAATTTAATATTCCAGACCGGTGTGGAAAATATATATGATTAAAAACTTGAATATTTATGCAATAAACTTAGTGGAGGTTTTGAAGGAGCTTGAGGCAGGAGTGTGAAATAATAAAATACTGATTAATTCCTTGAGGTTTTGCCCTTGTGAAGGAAGTGCCTGCAATGGAAGTGTGTCATAAAGAACCCCAAAGCAGCCAGGTTTGTATGAGAGCCTATACAAATGGGAGAAGAGCTTGTAAAGCAAATAAATGTCAGGGGTTAATTAAAGATTATTTAAGGATTTATTAAAGATCATCAAAGTCTTCTGAGTGTGGGACACGATTAACACAGCCAGAACCTCCCTAGTAGAGCAATTCCAAAATAATATATCAACTAATGCAAAATCCTAAAACTGATTTAAGACAAAGGCTGTAATAAACACATAACCTGAGATGAAGTGACCATAGCAAGCAAACTTGCACAGATTATCTAATAAAAAACGTCAGTAAAAGGTGTAACACAGATTGCTTCCCACGGTGAGATAAGAATCCTATTTTATTTCAAATAAACAGTGCAGGAGCTTGAAGAATTGGATACATGAAATGGGTAAAAAAGCAAAAAATAGATACATAATAAACAAAAGTGACACAGATTTCATCTTTTTGAATGAGGAACTTGAAAGTGAGAAGAGAGGGGCAGAAGACCCTGTCAGCAGAGACATCCCAGGATAAGACTGAACAGCAAAGCCAAATGATGCAACTGATGGCTCCCCTTTGCAGTGGCTGTGTCATTGTCATGTCCAGGTTCTGTGTGGGGAAGAATGGTATGAATTTAAATCTGGCTGAAACACCTATATTTAAAAACAATATGATGAATTGTGGCCTTCATAAAATAGAGGGAGAATGTTCTCTTCAGACTGTTTATTATTGCTGTTCCCATGCTCAGGGCCTTCTGGACTAATTTTCATTGTAGTCATAGGGCTGTTTTAGTGTTAAGATCAAAGGATATAAACAAGATAAGAAGAGGTCATAGTTTTTATTACACCAACTGACATTGTTGGGAAAAATACCCCAGTGGTCAGGCACATGAATCCTTTTTCAGGCCTGAAGCAGACTAAGTCATTCTCAAAGGTAACGACAAGTGCTTGCAGCACCTGGAATAAACAGTCTGGTGACATGACACAAACTTTAAGGGACTTCAAAGTAGTTAGGTAAGAAGGAAAATAGCAATTTCAATAGGAAATGAATGGCTACCAAATATACTTACAGTTGAGAAAAATGGAAACCTGGGTCATTAAAGACACAGCATATTCATTATTTTTACGTGAATTTTATTGAAGATTTTATCTGAAAAAAACCAATTTTTTTTAAAGAAAATTGATTTTCTGTCTCACTAATATTACAGTCTTATTCTTACCCATCAAGATGAGGGTTTGTTGTTTTTTTTTCCTTAAAAATGACTCCAGGATCTGAGTGAGGCAAAATATCATTAAATAAGCCTGAATTTCACAAAAGGGATGACCATGGTATGTCTTCTCCATGCTGCCCTGGGTGTCAGGTGAGTAGTACTGTAACATTTTGGTTTCCCTAGGGATATTTTATAAAACACCCCTCCGATCTCGTCCCAGCTCCACACCACCTGTAGTCACGACTTCAACCATGTGTGACAATGACTTACCAAGCTCAGTTTTAGCTGGAAAAGGCAAGCAAGGAGCAAGGAGGTCTTCAGCTAAAAAAATGTGGAGATATGCAAAGAGAAGGGGATTTCTGACTGGCACATCAGTCTACCCCAAATGCTACTCAGGATGGATGCTGTCCCAGTCACGTGTGTGTGGTGGATGTAGAAGGCAGTAGATGAAGAGGAACCAATTCTGTTTGCTTGGCAGAGGGTTTTGGAGAGTGATAAGTTTGCTGGTGTGTGGTTACTGATAACCAGCTTTAATCTTGGTTCAAATGATGTACAGCTGGTGTTTCTCCATGGCTGTCACTGGAGTTGCTCCCACTCCACAAGGCTGTGTCTCAAGACAGAAATATGGCTGTGTAAACTTGCAGTCTGATGCAAACTAGTACCTTCCATGACCAGTTCCACTAGGACTGGGTTTTGCTCTGGCTAAAAGCAGTTAAATAAAAGAATGTTAAAGTATTAGACCCTGCTAATGGGAATAAAAAATATGAAATTGCCTTTGTATTTGTTTCACACAAACTGAAGTTTCTGCGTGAGCAGGGGATAGCGTTTTACGGGTGTGTAAGCAATGTAGAGCTCTAGGTGAGTCCTTTTTGTGCAAATTTGGTGTTCATCCCTACTTGGAGTCAGATTTCCCTTCTGGTGGAGCCGGGGCTGGATGTGGGAATGGGGGAAAGGCACCTGCAAGTGCAATTTCCTACGCAGTGTGAGGTGGTGCAGAGGTGAGCTCCGTCCTCTGGGACAGGCAATGGCTACAAACTTCACTGTCACTTCAGGAGCACCATCAGCACCTGGTCTTGGAGCAGCCCCAAACCAAGCCCTGATTCTTGTACCTCTGATCTCCCCCAGCAGATAATGTAATTGTCCCTCTCCCCTATGAATAATAGTAACATTAGAGATTAGCAAATGGAAAATTTAATGAACCCGTTTTTTTTCTCTCCTGCCAGTCCAAAGTTGATATATTCATCGGTTTTAGTATTCTGATTTATTCCACTGTCAAAAGAAGGTGTATCTTACCTAAATTTATATTTTTCATATCTCCAAAAATGGGATTCTTCTGGCTTTTCCCATCTTAGTTTTTATTCATTTACTTAATGAAAGATTGTAAAAATCATCTTGTACCACATAATTCACAAGAAGTCTCAAAAACTAGTCCTGGGGCAGCATTAACAGATTTTCTAGAGTCATTGGAATGATTCCACCAAATGCTACATTTTAACCTACTTATTTGACATCTCTCTTTTGGACTGTGTTAATCTCCATTTAGTTCTTGTCTCTTTGTGCTATTTATTTCTAATTTAATTTTTATAATATATGGAATTAAATCATATGATCACCATCACTTTAAATCAAATATGGCTTGTTTTCAGTATCAGCTAAGGCCGTCTCCAAGAACATATTTAAATGCAGAGGGAATTCAGCTATTCAGAACATGTTTGCTTCCACAAGCAAATCTTGCCAAGCTGCAGAACTGTGAGTTAAGCCATATGGTTTTCATAAAACATGGTGACTTGAAATTTATTTCCACTTTACAAAACAAAAGTCCGTGCCAAAGCACTGTGTGTGCAAAATTCAGCATCAGGAAGAGGTTGAGTATAGGAATACTCACACTGCTTGAGATCAGCATTTCTGAGGCTCAAGGTGAGTCTTTACAAAGTGCTGATACCAAGAAGAGAGAAACCGACAGCATAAAAGTTCCAAATCAAAATTTTCTAACATGACTACTGAATGTATGTAAACACTTTAGAGTTTAAACATGAGATGTGTTGAATGATTCCCAAAAAGCAGGTTTAAACCTTTTTGAAGTGAATGGTCACTTTTTGAGGGCCCCAAGTAGGGGTATATTTTTCATGTACCTTAACTCAAAGAACCAGATCAGAAAATGGTCCTTCAGTGAGCTACAAAGCAACCCAGCCCCACAAAGGTGTGAAATGCTGCCTTCAGCATGAATGTGAAAGGAAACAATTTCTCTGTGTGACAGACTTCAAGGCATTTATTATAAGTGGGCAGTTTGGAGTCCTATATTGTCCTCTATATTCTGGTGCTGAAACTGGATTTAGAGTTCAGATTTCAGTTGTCTGAATTATGAGCCTCTCTAAGACTTAATATTTGAAATTTACTGTTCTTTAATGTTCTGGCTGATCTGAATACAGAGTTTAAAGAACCTAAGTCTAGGAAGGGAAATAAAAATATTTTGTTTTGGCTGTTTAGATTTAAGGCTGCTTTCTCCAGGCTTCTTTCTGCTGTATAGTCAGAAACTGAAATCACTCTTATAAGACCTATAATATTGGTAACCTGTTCTTATTTCATTAGGAATGATGAAAACCTGCAATCCCTCCCTATTGTTTTGGCCTCTTGCAAGGCTTGGCAATTTTTGCTTTGTTTATAGTAATCCTCCTTGCAAAGCACTTACAAAGTTTGTTCCTTTTCTACATAACCAACAAAAAAAGCGTTACATTTTCAATTTCTTGAATAATATAAGTAAATATCATGTTTATGCTGAAGCTGATTGTAAAATTTGTGTTTCTGGAAGTAGTCTGGGTATAATGCCTTATGTTTCATAGTTCACTGCCCCCTGTGAGAAGTTGAGCCTATGCCTAAATCTGACTCTGTTGGGGAGGAGGAAAGTGGGTCAGAAGAAACATATACTGATCCAAAAAAGACCTTGTGGATTTGGTCTGTAAAACAGACTGCCTAATCTATGCATACTGATGAAAATTAAATTATAGAATTATCTTAATGAGAAAATACAATCAATACATCTCCTCTAGGAAGGGTTACAGCTTCTGTAAACTGGGCTCCCAACACAGCAGTAAATTTTTATATTTTTTTGTCAGCTCCCTACATGCAAAATTCAGGTAAGGGTTTAATTATCTAGTGTCTTGTAAGGCAATCAGACAATGTAAGAATGAAAACTGTAGAAAATGTCACAGGAACATTAAGAATTCTCAATGCAAAAGGTATTTTAATAATAATATTTAACAATAGACCAAGCACAAGGCCACCCTGTGGGCAATGAGAACAAACCATAAGGCCAGGGAGCTGCTTGCCCACCAGGTCCCATCCCTCCTCTCACTTTTGAAAAGAAAAAGTCCTATGGGCCCCAAAAGGAAAGGTAAAAGAAACAAAGCAAATTTACACCAAGCAATTTAGTGTTTCTCAGGCAATTCCTGATTTTCCAGTGCTGTTTCAGGGGCGTGTGTGGTGAGGAGCTGTGTGGGGGTTCAGTGTGACAATAATTTTCATTCCTGTGGTACAGTAAAATAAATATTTTTGTTGCTGAGCCATCGGTGAAGTAGAAACACTCTCAATGCATGAGTGCATCTTTGAAGGATTTATTTGTTTTTTGCATGGTGTTTTAAGGCGATTTTGAAGGTTTAAGTTGAGAGGAGTTGAAAACTCTGAAGTGACTAATAGCAACAAATGTCAGCAGGGAAATGGCTGAATTGAAAGTGAAAATAATCTGTGCTCTCAACACCTTCCCTTGCCAAATCATGACATTAACAGGGAGTTTAGCCTTGGACCTGGTACTGGGCTGGCACATGAACAAGGTGCTTAAGAATTAGACTTAGTATAGGGTAAATTTTACCTGAATGTTTGGTCACCTGAAACCTTTTTCAAAAGTATTCAAAAGTGTAAATATGAACTATTTATCTGTTCCACTGCAACATAAACCACCTTGGCAATATTTTGTATCTGATAACTTCGACTTATAGACCTTAAAGCCTCTTATATTTTGAACCAGAATTTGTGATTTTGACATAAAATAAAAGGTAAATATTTTTTAATACCTAGGGAGAATGTTTTCTCTTAGCACTTCTTAGGAAGTAAAATTCCATGATAGTTTAGCTGTTAAGTTTCATAGTTTTCACCCTCAATTTGAGTTTAACTTCTTGCAGCTTAATGGTTTTCAGATATCTTCTTTTTTAAATAACAATGGTTTATATACATCTTATTACTTTTGAACTGACTATATGGATATCTGACAGTTCATTTTAAACTCAGGACATTACCAGTGTATATTATCTCCCACATTCCATTTGACTGGTGTGCTTCTTTGGACCTGCATATTGTAAAATGACAAATACCAAGCTGTTATTTCCATTTGTGCAACAGCCTGAACTGGAATTGGAGGGCTGACCTCAATGTCATTTTGCATTCTTCCTTTCCTAAATAGATGAGAAGTTATTTTTTCCTTTGCTGTCTCAACAATGTGTTACCAAAAGGAAGCTGAACTGCAACTTGATGCCACCTTGTTAGAAGGTTTCTGCTGCTAAAAAAAACTGGCTTCCTTCCAGTATGCATTAGCTATGTATAGATTACCCTTGAGAGTAAACTTCAAACTACAGTCTTCTGCTGCTTCACAGGAAGGAGCTCTCTCTCTACAAAATATCTCACTACTTGCTGAACAATGTCCTTAGATCACTAAAATAATCTGGAGACTTTAAGTTGGCCTGCAACACAAAGCAAACAACAGCAAAGATGCTGGTATGTCACCCAGAGTAGAGCTGGAAAGATCAACTGCTCTTAATAATTTCTGGAGATAAATTTCCTCCTCTTTTCACAGCCAGGTGAGCTCAGAGGAAATGGGTGAGCTCAGAGGAGATGATTGTTCCTCTGAGAACATGTCTGACACTTGTATTAGCAGGGACAGAGAAAAGCAGATACCAGAGGGCCTTTTGCCCATTTTTTCCCTTTCTAGAGGCTGCTGCCAGCTGAGCAGAAGGGTGCTCTTCACACAAGCCCTTTGGCAAATGGGGCCAAGGCAGGGAGAGCCAATGCTCAGGGTTTTGGCTGGAGGCCCTTGACTTGGTCTTTCTGCAGAGGAAGCTGCTGACTCTTGCTCTTTGGCATGGATCTGTCATGGCTCTGTTTTCACCATCCCTGGGCACATTGTCCTGAAACTCTCAGTGCTCCTGCTACCACATGAATAAAGCAAACACTGCACTGTATGCTGGCTTGTGTGGGTTCTGCCCCTATGGTGCAGGGATCCAGTTTTGTCAAAACCATAAAGAAATGGAGCTTCAATGACAATACACTGGTGAATGAGTTTATGGATCCACCTCCCAAAAGGACCTGTGACTGGCTGTTTAATTTGGTGGCCAATATTAACTGTAGAGGACTAGAGATCTAAAAGACATGAAATTCCTGAAAGCTATGTACAGGACAGCCTTTGTGGAGGAAAGCATACCTGTGCTTATGCTGATGAGAACACTGCTGGATGTTTCCATCCCCCATTAGGCAGGGAAACACCTAACTTTGTCTTCCACATCCAAACCCCTGTAAGATTACCCTTCACACTGTTTAAAGGATGCCTAAGCAAAACTTGTATTTTTAAATAAATCCCAGTAAATTTTGACCTTTCAGATGGTACTGAAATATTAGGAATATTAGGAATTGTGGCAAGATTGTCCTCCTGCTCTCTGCCACAGGTTGTTGGTGCAGATATGCAGGAGGTAACGCAGGGGCTGAACAGCCCAGCAAGGGCTCACCTCTGGCACCAAAAGAGCTCAAGCTCCAGCTAAGAATCAACATCTTAGTCTGGAGAGCAAACGTGGGAAGAGATGAAAGAAATACTTTTGAAGAGAGACACTGTTTTACAAACTATAAAAGATGCACGAGTTATCACAGAGGCAGAAGACTTCTACACTCACATCCCGAATGTGTGTGGAGACTTCTCCCCGGAGCCTGGACGCAGATCCCGTGGTTACTTTCCTGGGAATTGAGGGAAAGGATCTCGATGTGTGCCCCATCAGCAATTGGATGGTGAGATACATTGAATCCTAAGTTATATTATTTTTTCACTAGCTGTAAAATTAGTGGTACCTTTAACCCCATGCTGTATATACCTACTAGTAGTTTCTTTTTATCTTTATTCCTGTGGGGTATATAGTTTGTTTTAAGTCTTATGTCTGTTAGTTTCCTGTCTATCGAATAAATAATTCATTCTATAATGGACCAAATCAGCCATTATTAAAGAACTTATGAATGAAAGTGGGTTTTGGGGTGCTGGCCACCTCAATAAAGCTGCTGCCTGCTGCCTGAGGCCTGGGCAAAGGCAGGGACTTATCTATAGCCCACATCCATTCCTAACAGGAACACCAGGCTTGTCCTACATTTCCCCAGACCTTTGGAGGCTGTGTTTACCTACAGGTGTGGAGCTGTGTCTGGGACAGTCTGAGGTGTGCAGCAGTTCCTGTGCTGCCCAGAGCAGCTCCGCGGAGCGAATCCCTGGGCACTCACGTGCAGACAGGAGCACTCTACTGCTGCTGCTGCTGCTGCACTGCTGCTGCTGCACTGCTGCTGCTGCACTGCTGCTACTGCTGCACTGCTGCACTGCTGGGGCTCAGCTGCACAGCTTGCTTCATCCTCTCTGCATCTCCTGTCAATGCAAATCCTTCGCACCACTGAGGACTTCTAATCCCATTACTTGTGATTCAGCCTTGCTATGAAGACAAACATTCCAAGCCCCTAAGAACTAGCTGTGATACAAGCCTAAACACTGTGAAACAAGAAGACATTATTGAATGGGTTGGGTTTATTTTTTTAAAGGAATTACTCTCTGTATAATCCCCATGTGTGGTGTTCTTCATGTCGCATGGAAAGAAAAGAATTCAGCGTTCATTCCGGTCACTTCAAACACAGTTCTTATCCCCTGTATGTAACAATTATTTTTCATTCTGCCTCATGCAGTTTTACATCTGCTCCTGGTATGGGACAACCAGTCTAGACTGGCCAAATTAATCCTAGCAGAGGATGAGCTTGAAGGAATTACTTTCTTGCCTCAAAAAGTATAATGAAAACAACTTCAAGAACTACTTGTTACCTGTCATCCTCCACTGAATAAGAGATATTAGAAATGTTGTAAAACAAGTTCCTCCCTTCATGAGGAGGAGATTAATGGATCTTGGTGTCCTAAACACTCAGATGATAAATCCTCTTCTCTGCTGTAAGACTAACCTCTCTTCACTGTGGAAATACCCAGCCCTTAATAACCTGATGGTCCAGGGCTTTCCACACTTCCACATCCCCTCTCTGTGTCCTAAACCTGCCCTCACTACTCCCAGCTCCCAGCCATGCTCAGCTCTACTCTGTTTCCTACTGTCATGCTGTGCATTGCCAGTTTGCATTTTTCCAGTGCCTGGCCAGTACTCGCCTGCCTCATGTCCAGCCCTCTACATCCCTTTGGCTGCAGGGTGGTCAGACAGGGCAGGCAAGGGCTGAGATCCTTCTGCCTTCCTTTGCACAAGACCTCACAGAATCACAGAACAAGCTGAGTTGGAAGGGACCCATAAGAATCATCAAGTACAATACCTGGGCCTGCACAGCACCATCCCCAAGAGTCACATCATGTGCCTGAAAGTGTTTTCTAAATGCTTCTTGCGCTCTTTCAGGCTTGTGACCTTTCAGGTGCTGCGACCACTGCCCTGGGGAGCCTGTTCCAGTGCCCAGCCGCCCTCTAGGTGAAGAACCTTTTCCTGATATCCAACCTAAACCTACACATCTTCAGGCCATTCCTTGGGTCCTGTCACTGTCACCACAGAGCAGAGATCAGTGCCTGCCCCTCTCCTTCCTCTCATGAGGAAGCTGTAACTGCAGTGAGTTCTCCCCTCAGTCTCCTCCAGGCTGAACAGACCAAGTGCTCTCAGCCATTCCTCACACAGCTTCCCCTCCAGGCCCTTCCCCATCTTTCTTGCTCTCCTTTGGATGCTCTCTAATGGCTTATATTGCCTTGTCTTTCTTTGGCAGGGCCCAGAGCTGCCCCCAGCACTCAGAGCAGAGACCAGTGCAGAGCAGAGCAGGACAACCCCCTCCCTTGCCTGGCTGGTGATGCTGTGCCTGCTGGGCTGTCATACTCTGGAGAATGCCACCATCACACAAGAAAATAAGAATCTTTTCCACCACTCAGGAGGGCTACAAATGTTGGGGTGTGCTTGTCAAAGGGGTGGGTTACCCCAGGACTTCAGGAGCCAAGAGCAGAGACAGCAGTCAGCAGGTTTCCACGTTTCCTGACTGAATTCCAGAGCTGCCTGCAGGGCTGTGACTGGGACAGGGACCTGCATGGCTCGCTGCATGTGGGGAAGGGAGAGGAGGGGACAGTCAAGTGCCTCTCTCCTACCCTTCTCCCTCTTCCCACAGGACATTTGTATCTGAATAGGAGTTTGCTGAAGCTGTGTGTATAATCTGAATTTCCTGCATGTTGAGGTATGGAGACTGATCTCTTTCACATAACAAGGGGGTTCAGCCTCATCGATTTCATGTGGCTACACCAATTTACTGCAGCCAAGATCTAATCTGCTCCTTTCAGTTGTGACTGCTTAAAATTAAGAACTTTTAACTTTTCATGTTGTGTAAATGAAAGAATTCCTCCCTTGCAATCTCACATTCACATATCTCACAAACATATTTTATTCAGTTTATTCTGCCAGAAAACATCTCATTCAGAAAATGGAGGTATATGGTATTCAAAATATTTGAAGAAATAGCTATTCCAGTGTTGCTTGCAGAAAAGCCTCTTGCAGATTCAGTGTGATTTTGATTATAGAACCACAACATTTAATGATACTCATCAAAGAGTTATTTTTTTAATCCACTCCAAGAACTACAGGGGACTTTTTTATACTTCCATGTGAAAGCCATTCTCTCTCCACTACAAATTTATTTAATTGCAGTTCACACTCCAAGCTGATTTGTCCTGCTGTTTTTGCTCTGCTCTGGTGCCTGGCAATCTTGTTTATATTTAGGGACTTCTGGGACAGCTAGATCTGTGGGAAAAATCTGTTCCTATGTGTATTTGGATCCAAAACACTGCTCGTGGTCCTCTCTAGTTTATTGAACAAATCAAAAGAACTTCAAAAGGTGCCCCAAAAAAGCAAGTTTGGATACTTTACATCTATACAACTTTCAACAAGATTTGCAGTTCTAGTGACCTTTTTTAAGGAGTTCAAAATTATTTTAATATTTCTAAACCACTAGCAAAAATTCATCACAGTCATTAGTATAAATCCTATGAATATTCCTTAGAATAACTTCTGACCAGCTAGCTTGGTCTCTTCATTGTTTAGTACTTCCCTCATAGAGGTATACCATGTAAATCTTAGCTGTGATGAGTCAATGTTTTCTTCTAAATTGTTCATTAACTTGAAAAATGAAGACAAACCCCAGTCCATTAAAGAGGCTACAAGTACTGCCCACTTAATTTCCTCTTTGTAGTCGTGTTTCAAAATAAATGCATTAGCAGGTGTGCAATTTATTTAATGTCTCCTTTCTAGAGAAAACAATTTTTTTTTCAGGAATACCACTGATATTTTGTTGAATTATTTTATTAAGACACAGCAAGGATTAGTGTTTCAGTAAAGTGCATAACATCTACGAAAGCTGATTTAAATTATCAATGAAGACATTGAAGCAAATCGTATTAGACTGGCTGATAAGTATAGTATAGCCATAAAGAATTTAATTAGAATTTCAGAATTTGATAGTTAATATGATATGATATAATATGATATAATATCAGGATATGAGCATCTGATTATCTAATTTGACTTTGTATTACCTTGAAAATTCTTGATCTGCAGACAGCGCTTTCCCAAAATAATCAGTGTGTTGTTTAACGAGTTTCTTGCTTTGTATTCAAAGTAGAGAAGTGCACTGAGCTCTGCTAAGATACATTAACATAAATAATACTCTAAGTTACAGAGAAAATCAGATTTGACACTGATAAACAAACATACATATTTTATGTATACATGCAGAAGGAAAAGACCTGTTTATTGGATTAAATGTTGGTCTGAATATTTCTAGATATAGTTTGTGTCTCATAAGGGCAGCTGCACAAAAGATACCATAGATCAGCTTTTTCCTGTGATATTCATTTTTTAAAAATGATGTGACCAAGTGTGGTTGAAAATGATTTCATGGTGAAAAATAAAAACTACAGAAAAGTGAGAAAATGAAAACTGGTTTATACTGACACAGCTGTATCCATGCAGTTGTTCATTCCACTGCACAGATATGCAAGTTATACTTGTTTCAAGTTATAAGCTGAAAAACCTGAAAACTCTTCTAATTTCTTCATATGCAGAAGCATCAGTAGAGTTATTAATATTACAGGCTCAAACTTTAATGTAAGAAACCATATGGTGATTTGAAGCTTTTAATTGAAACTTCTGTGGGCCAGATTTAGTCATGGATTGTCTTCTGTCTCAAACCTGTCACATCCTGAAATGGAAGGAAGAAATACAGCTGACTTTACATTCTGGTTCTGCAAGAACCATTCAATCTTTGGATCTGAAAGCCAGGAATTGTTTGTGAACACCAATATTCTCTGGGGTTTTTTTATATTATTCCTGTAGTATAAAGACAATGCCTCCCAAACCCTTCAGATTCTACTCTATTGCTGAAAGTCTACTGTATTTATTTAACATTTGTAACTTTAAAAGAACCTATTTATGCAGTTCTGGATGTAGCAAAGAGTGCTTTGCTAGCAAAAGGCTAAAATTTACCATTATTCATGTCAGAGTCCCTCATGGGCTCAGTTTAGTTGAAATTGATGGGACAATGAGAGGAAGGAAGATGCTGCTTCTAACAAGAGTATTTGTACACTGGTTTTTTGAACAGATAGTGCCCACCTTTCTCACAAAAACTGAGTCTATGTCTACAAATAGCTTCTGTAAAAGGAATGGCACCTCTGGGATCCCTTCAGGTGTGTACACCTGTGCAATGTAATAGAAATTATGGCAGATTTCAATCAGAGTGAAAAATGCTTCTGACCCTTTACAGTACATGAAGTACCAATAAAACTTTGCCTTGGTGTGTCACCCTTGCTAGAGCTGAACTTGAGTGAGGATTGTACTAAACAGTTTTAATGGGCAGCTTTAAGAAGCTTTTGATGAAAGATGGATGTGAACATAAGGAGTTATATACTACTGTGCATGTTGCAGTATAGAAGACTAATTCTCTGCCAAAACAGGGACACTCATGAGGATTATTTTTGTCAGAAACAGGATAAACAAAACTGAAATGACAAATCATTAATCTGGGCCACTGCATTTTGTTCTTCCAGGTTGTCTGTTATTTTCCCTTGTTGATTCCCCTTTTTACATACTAACCTTGTCTCAAGTCAAGCAATAACTTTGATCTTGTGCTATGTACACAAAGCTTCCATCTTGTTGGAGGAAATCAAAATAACAGCAAACTCAGTAGCCACACACAGACTATCTATTATTGTAGACATATTCTCTACTGCCTTTATTGGCTAGAAAATGTTGGATAAAGCAATTCCAAAAGAATTATGTCATATGATGTGTTCAAAAGCAGAAACTCTGAGGGTCTGTGTGGATATCCATACTGGCTTCAGATGGACTGCAGACAGAGGTATATTTTGCCATAGGTACAGGTTATGCTGTCTCTCAGCAGGATGAACAAGGATCCTGGGATGTATTCTTCTAAATGTTTGAGGTCCTGATTAACCCAGTGCCAAAAGGTTCTCTTTACATAAGTAAATATTGTTGTTTAGTAGAGCTGTCATTTGAAGTGTTTCTTATAGGTACATGACTTTTATTTCTTCTTGAGGTTCCAAGTATAAATTTAATGTTATTTTACTGTCTCTTGTTTGTGACGGCAATTCCTACAGTTACGGATTTTATTCAAGTATTTTCCATTCTTTAAAGTGTAATAAAACAGGAAATACAGAATGTAAGACAAATGGATGTAATTTAAAGGAATTTGATTTTTTTTTCCATCTTGCTTAGTCAACATAAGGCAAATTACAGAAGGTAAAATACATTAGAGAGGAGAAGGATGATAAACTCACAGAATTTGTCTCTGGATTGGTTGTGTCAAGCAATGTATCTGGACTGGCTGGTAGGATTGTGATTAAGGTGGACTCCAATGTCTTATTCTCTGTCTCAGAGGGGGAAATTTGTAGAAAAACTAGTAGTCTTTGCCTTCTGTGTCACTTACCTGGCACACTTCACAGTTTTTTAACAGTCTGAAATTGTATTGTTTAAAGAGTAGGGGAGACAATTCTTTAGCTTGTGGTAGCTGGAGTTTCAACACACAACTGTAAATATCTGTAGAAAATAGCTGTCTGCAATCATTGTTGTCAGTGTCCTTGTCTCTGGGTTGTTCAAGGCTCTAAACACAAACTGCAGTTTGGTGTGGCAGAGTGCCTCAGCAGCACCCTTCCCAGAATGAAAACCAGCTTGGCATGTGTTTTAAGATGCATCTTTGCACATACTGAAAGTGACTGCCTAGTCCCTTTATACTCTAAGGCTCTTGCCCACAACACAGATATCACCTTGTGAGCTGAGGGCCTGAGCCATTGGGCTGGGACCTCTCTGGAGGTGAATGAGGACCTCAGAAGCATGGAGAGTGAGTATCAGGAGTTGCATGAGGGACTGACATGCTTGGGCATGCTTTCAATTAGTTTGAGTTCATAATAAATACGTTAACTGGCCTGTCTGGAGTTCCAGCTACTCCTGTACTCCACTCCAAAGATGGCATTAGGTGATACTGTGTAAGGAGACTGTCAGAGCCTGCCCTGTATCGACAGACCAAGCTTTCCATGCTTCTCCCAGCACTCAGGATAGGGAAGTTAAAAGGGTACATCTTTATTTATTCCCTTAAGCATTAGATTGAGAATTTGCCTAATCCCTCTAGGAGCTGTTGATGCCGTCTGTCACCAAGCCCCGTCTCACCACACGCTCCAGACGTTCCTTATCTACTGTCTGAACAACACTTCAAGTGCTTTAACTTGACATCCAACTTTCATTGCTGTTCCCTCACTCTGCTTCTCAGAGAATTGGAATATCAATCACTTTATCAATTGGTTGATAAATCAATCTCTTTCAGCATTTTGTAAATCTCAGCAATATCTGCTTCATCCTTTTCCTCTGAAAGTGGAAATCCCAGGCTTCTTAATTGTTCCTTGTATAGATCCTTGTGGTTGATTCCACATTGCTTTGACTATTTTGCTTCTCACCCTGTGTGTTTGTTTTATCATCACTAGTCCAGCTCATGGTAGGATAACCAGAAATACATGTATTACTCATGATGTCATGACACCAACACTTCATCTCAATACCACTCTTGGTGATACCCAACATTTCTGGGGCATTTATCTACTGCTGCACCATGACTCCACGGTGTCAGAGAGAGGCCAGTGATGATATCATAAAACTTTTCCTAAACTGCCATTGCCAGTTCAATACAGCATAATACTGGCATAATTTTGATTACTTTTCTCTAAGCAATTTACTTTAATCTAGACTGAAATTCATCTGCAGCATTTTTTACTCACTCACTCACTCACTCACTCACTCACTCACTCACTCACTCACTCACTCACTCACTCACTCATTTTTGTGAGGTCTTTCTGGACTTGCTATGAGGACAAACCTTACAACTCAGAAGAGCTTTGTACCTCCTCTAAGTTTGAAGATTTCACTGTCCATCCCTTTCTACAGTCAACGAGCTTGTGGTGACACACATCTCTTCCCTAATACCAGGGCATATGAATGTGTTTCTTTCCCAGCTCCATTTCTGGGCTATGTGTTAGAGTGGGCCAGCACCTGGGGCTGCACACAGGGTGTGTAACTGCAGTGGTTGCTCTCCTTCTCCATTAGCCCACAGAGCAGATGCAACTGGCTCAGCTGGAGTTGAGGAGCCAGGGAGATGCAGCATCCCTGATTCAGATGTTACTTATGTGAGAGCAGGAAGGAGCTGATCATGCTGGCAAAGGAGTATGAGGAAATCATGGGGACTCCAGGCACCCCTTATCTTCTGGAGTCTCTCCATCTCAGGCTAATTTTTTTATTTTTTTTTTAACAATGGAAAGTTGTGGACTTTCTTTTCCTCACCCCAATAAATAGGAAAAGTCAGATTTGTGTGTGTACTGTACAACAAAACATTCACTCTTTGGCACCTTGCCTTCAAGGTGGTTTGACTTCATTCACTAGCTGTGTAAATTCCTTTTCCCATTTTGATAATTTACTAGGTCACATTGGCCAATTATTTGGGATGAAATAAAGTTTTCATGAAAGGAGAATATTCCTTTAAAGGAACATGATATGATTTATAGGGTTTTCCTAGGGGAGAGGGGGGATTGTTTTCCATTTCATTCAGTTAATTCTTTCATGAAACTCTGAATCTCTGCTTTATTTTAATCCCGAGAACAGGACATGTAAAGTTATTTCTCAGTAAATCAGTGAGGGGTCAGGACTGGAATCAAAGTCAAAGCATTTACCATTGGGCAAGAGTATGATCATTACAGGTGTTACAGAGCTCCTAAAACCAGGTATGTTGTTATCTTATTTTTAATTATTTATCTGTCAAAAACCAATGAGATAGAGTTAAACAAGAACTACAAAGAGTAAAAAAGAATAAAGCAAAAGTAGAAACTAGGGATTTTATACATGTAAGCTAAAATTCATTGGATAACATTCCAGTTTTGAAAACTTCTTCTGTACATACTTACTTGTAAGTTAGATATTTTCCACCTCTTGTTAATTCTGTGCTAGTACAAATGCATTAAATTAAACATGTTTGCAAGATTTTGCCTTATAGGATCTGATAATGCAAACCATCATTTCAGATTGAACAGCTGATATTAGATTTCCAAACCTGCATGTTGAACAGTGTGCTATTTGGGGTATATTTTATAAAAAGAAGGCAAATGGAATTAACTGTCATTGAAGGCAAAGTAAATTAACTGTCATTATGAACAAGAGCAAAGAATTAAGATTTTGCCATGAGAAGAGAAAGACTGTGGTCCTTCCCACTTACCTCTACACACATAACTGATACACCTACACCCTCAGGCTGATCTCTTTAGGTTCCCTCCATAGATCAAAGTACTTTGAAGGGTCAGTTTAGGTGTGAGGTGGGCTGGATGAATCTCTAGTAGTGACTAAGATCCTAATTTAGGCCTAATTCATCTGGGCTTTTGCAAAGAGGAGTACTTGTGAGAGCATAAAAAAAAACCCTGCTTTGAGTTCCTAAGTAGATCATGAAAATCATAATGATAACACACATTGTGCTGTCAAAGGAAAGTGAGACATTAATCAAGTTAAGTGATAGACTGAAAAATACCTCTCTTTTGGAACAAATTCTGGAAAATAGGAGTTTCAGAGCCTAAGAAGCTGGAAAGAGATTTAGGGCTGTGATGATCCTAACAGCAGCACAGAAAGTTATCTTGTTAAGAAGTACATCTTACATGAAAATAAGGTAGTCCATCTTGAACTGATAAATATTCATATGAGGGACAGAAATCTTTAAAGACAGAAATGCAACTCATTCCCTGCACAATCTCAAGTCTGACATCGTGGAGGGCAAGGCAGAGCCCTCAATCTGAGCCAGAGATGTGCTTCATTCACTGAGTATCAGGTTGAATATGCCCTGGACAAAACTGCAGGATGTGGATTTCTATAGTCTGTCTTGAAAGGGACAGAAAGAAAGCACATCAGTCTGTCCCAGAGCTACAGGCACAGCATACCACTGTAATTATTAACTTGTGTCTTCAATAAATATTCTTGGTTGCTGTGGGTTACCATCTGTCAGTTGGCAATTTTATCAGCCAGGGAGTAGAAACACAGCCCCAAGCTTCAATTCTTTTAGCATTTTCTTCTTTCAGGTCTTGTTTTATTATCACTGAATGACCATAAACAGCTGACAACACTCAATGGACCTGCCGGCAGTTTTGTGCCTTTTTAGGATAAAGAAGAAAACACCCTATTCTCTGCTTCTCCTCTTTTCTGTGTGTGACCAGGCAGGTCCTGTTAATTCTGGTCATGTTGCAGCTCCCACCTTTGCCCAGTTGCTTCACTGAATCTACAAGCTCCCTGCTTTATCCAAGGGAGTACAGTCAATTCCCCTATTTCCCACAGCCTTTGATGAATATTTGATAAGAACATCTCTAACTCAAATCCTCTTGCAGGTGGATCATGCTTCCAGCTCACAGTGCAAAACCCAAGGTGACAAACTCTACAGAAAATGATGCTCTTGCACAAAATCTTCCATGTGCTTTCTGTCCCATCTTTTGGCCTGTTTTTGCTGCCTTTTTGGCTGATTTTCTCTTTTAATTGTACTTTACTGAGTTTCAGCTCACTCCTGACCTTGTGTTTTGCTTTACTGTTTCACTTGACACTCGAGTGATACACTGCTTGTTGTTACTGCCCTGTTCATTTCCACACTCTGTGAGCAACCACAGCATCTCTTTGAAAACACTGCCCAGCTGCTCAGAGGTTCATTTCAGATCACTTGAAATTTTTCCTTGTGTTTTTTTTTTTTTTTCTGGCTGCTTAGTGCCATCTGTCCCAGTTCTTTCTATCACACAGAAAAATTTGACTTGGCAAATTTTGCTCAGACATTTGGGAAGGTGAACTGAAAGTAAGTGGAGGTAATGGGCTGTCCCCATCAGAGCAGTTGATAATGAGAGCTGGACCTCTGAATGTCTCTGAAGGAGAGACACAAAAATGTTAGCACAAGACCAGCATCAGAACCTTAACTCAATATGTCATCCTGCCAAAGAAAGGATGGAAATTTTCACTGTAAATGTAAGTCTAGATCATTCTCTATTCCCTTTTCACTGTTCCCACACTGATCTACCAGAAAGATATAGAAGGATCCAGAGGATAACATTCCTCTTCCTGTGATTACATGGATTATGCAAATAATAGATATGCTAATTGATAACATCTTCGTGTGCAACTGCCTTCATGCAACCCCCCATTACCCTGAAGCAATTGTATTCACCAGGAAATTTACAATTATCTGTAATTGCAGGAAGCATCTTAATTTTTCAATGTGAGAGTGAGAACCGGCTGTAATTCCTGGCTGCAGTTACAAATATTCAGCCTCTTTACCTGGGTAACAGCTTCCGATAAAAACTGCTAACAGTCCTCTGATTTAAGCATTTCTTAAAATACTTTGAGTTCCATTACAATTTTTTCAAGAATCATAATTCATAGTATGAGGAAAAAATGGAGGAGATTATTTTTTTAATGGCTGATATAAATCAAACTCAGCTCTTTAAGCATAGATCATTCACTGTAAAAACACACAGCATAAAAATACCAAATTCAAGAGAAAAATGGAAGGACTCAGGTAAACCTGTAGCCTGTAATAGATGTAGTTTAATTTTGTAAACTTATAGTTTCTTAAACCATAACTTCTGTCATGTCTTTCATTGGAACTCAGCTTTTTATTCCACATTTCAGGGTGCTACCTCGGATCAGAAATATTTTGCTATGAGCCAAGGGAAACCATTTATTTGGGTATATGTGCAATCACACTACAGTCACCTGAACCTCTCTCTGCAACTCAGTCCTTGAGGGCTACTCTTTCACCCTGTGAGATGTGCAGGCAGATCAAGAAACTCCTGTTAAAAAATCAGAGAATCATAAAGTTGGAAAAGATTTCTAAGGTCAGGAAATCCAACCATTAACTCAGCATCACCATGTTCACCACGAAACCCCAAGTTAGGATGTTATAGAGATCCAGAAATGTCACTCTGTGTGACTGGGGCACGAGGGGACTCTGATTCCCCCTGTCTCCACAGTGACATCCCCATCTCCATTCCCAGGGGCTGTTCCTCAAGGAGCACAGAAGGAGCTCAGTGTCACAGCAACTTCTGACTTCTCCCAGGCTGTCTGAGATGAGCTAATTAAGCATCTACAAAGCACAATACAAAGGGAGCTGACGGGTGATGCTTGAGGAGGAGACATCTTTATTCACCAAAGAGGCATGAAATGAGTATGAAGAAGGTTTCTAATGTAGCCTCAATCAGTCAGTTTGTATAAAGTAATTTGATTAAACATTTCAGTGCAGAGATAGATGGTAAAAAAGCTGATGCATGTGGTCTTGCCATTAATCTGGTTACAGCATTGCACTGACACCAAGGCTGTAGCTGATGGTGGGAGAGCATTTTAGAAGTGTGTGGAGCTGTACCTGGTTCTGCTCTACCTGCTCAGCTGACTTGGGAAGGGAGGAATGTAACTCCTGATCCATAATTCCACTTTTTAATTTTATTTTAACAAAAGTAAGTAGCCAATGAGCTGTTGTTTGGAATGTTCTCTGAAGGTCAAGGCTAATGAGAAGCATGAGATGTGATTAGCAGCACTTTTCAGCACCATTCCTGCATTGGCTTTCCCTCATTGTAATTACAGGCAGAAGTCTCCATTCCACAAGTCATTTTCAGTGGCACTAGTTCAGTTTGAATCACAGCTGGTTTCCAACAAATGGTTTAAAACTGAAGTTCTGTTAAAACATCACTCGTGTGAGTGTCAATAAAAATCTTTTGGTACAGTGTGGCCATACAATACCTTTATTCATTCTGATGACTGTCAAAAAAATACTTCATCCCATATTATTGTTACCAGTGACAGATTTGTTGACAGTGTTGCAGGCTGTGAGCAGCTGCAGCTTCTTTCTAATATATGTGATCAGAAATTGACAAGTTAATTTACATCTTTTAAGTAATATCTAAAATTTATTGTAATATAAGATCTAGGACTTGCTATTCATATTCTCTCACAGAATATGTTTATTCTGTAAATAAACCCTATGTGCATGAACCAGAGGGAAATCCTTAAGTATTCTTTGGAATGGCTACTTTTGGGGCTTTCAGAATAATTCCCTAGCAATCCTATGAGCCAATTTATTGAGCTTCTAGGAACATTTGTTTGTGTTAGTGAGTGGTGCAGTCTGATCTGCTGAATTTTCTCACTTTTGAGAGGATATTCCTTTCCCAGGGTAGCTCATGCCTTGCAGAAAAAGCATAAAATGTGCTTGGTCCAACTTCTTTGGGCTTTTTAAATCCAAATCTGCAATGAAAGAGAATCTACACTTCTGCTTTTTCACCTAAACTCTGAAAGGCTTCCCCTGATGGTGTGCTTAGCTGTCCTTGCCTTTATTTCCTGATCTTTTTGAGTCTTCTCATTTCCGTAGCTGCTCTGAGGGGGTTGGTTTAGGTGATGTGCCTTGGATGACAGAACTCTAGAAAATTATCAGAACTCTAGAAAATGATCAGAATAACTGGTGAGGCACCCAGCTGGTGAGACAGGGAATCAGGTGTTTGGAGCTTTCAGGTGCTCCCAGCACTGTAGGCTCCACTCTGCCCTCCTGTCATGGGGATGGCTTGCACCCTCTGTTATCCAAGTTTCAGTCTGTCTGTGCCTCTTTTACTCTTTCTCCTGGGAAAAGCCCTCCTAATCAGCCCTTCATTATTTTTCCCTGAGTTAATTCCCTCCTTAAACCTCTTTGCACTCCCTTTCTCTGCCTCCTCCTCCCCAAAATTCTGATCAGCTGTAGTATTGCTTGACTGTGCTTGCAAATAGCTCTTCTCCTATTTTCCATTTTCATTTCAAATGAAAATTCTCTGGGGCAATGACCTCCTTCAATTTGTGTCCATAAAGCACTCTGGGGACCTGTTCTTGAATAACATTAAACACAACCACAATAAATCTGGCTGCTAATGATATAAGCAAAGGAGCAGGTTTGCTTTACTGCTGGAAGGCAGATCACAGACAGTTCACTCTTTTGCTATTGGTATTGCTGCCACAATCCCATTTTCTCTTGCAAAACACAGAACTAAAGACCAAAATTACATATTGAGTCTGGACGCCTTTTTATATCAGGAAAGCCAAACCCTTTAGGGGAAAGTTGTGTCAGGGAAATTGCCCCAGCAAAGAGTAATAATAGAGTAATAGAATAATGATGTCAATGTACTAAGCAGATTTGTGAAGGAATTAAACAGTATGTGCTGATTTTTGTTCAGATATGTGTGTCTCTGTCTTGCTCTTGAAAATTAGACAGAGCTGTCCTTTAACATCTGAGGGCAGATTTTGGAAATTCAATTATACAGAAATCAAACTATTATGCAGCTTTTTTCATCAGTTTCATACAGCATTTCTTGTTGCTAAGATGGGATAACCTACCAATGCAGCAGAGAAATTAGTACTGTTCTAGAGTATTATTGAGCATAAATTATGTAGAGAGGTTATTGCTCCCTAAATAATATCAAATGAATCTGCCAACATATAAGCACATTTTTTCTGAACTAAAGGGCTAAGCCTTCTGATCACGATCTTCCTTCAATGTATTTAGAAACCCAAGAGAAGCTCTTCAGTAGTCCATGTTCCCTACAGATTAGCATAAATAGTTTGCTAGAAACTTCTAACTTTAATGTCAGTTGTTTACTGTCACATAGTCATGTATTTATCATAAAAATCAGGGTTAAGGAAGAAAAGTAATAAGGAAAAGAAAGAAAGCTAAGAACTTAATTAAAATATGTTTTTTCTTTTTCTCTAGCATTAGTAAGAATCCCCCAAACTGTTTACTTATTTTAAATAAAATAGATGAGATCTGTTTTGTCGGACCATAGAAATGAAACTCTTAGAACTATATTCCACATCCTTGAATAACAATGGTATCACATCAACTTAGGGAAAATAACAGCGATTCTTCTCTGTTGTACAGATATATGGCAAAGTGTGGGTCTGATTTTTTTTTGTTCTGGATGCTTTGAAGTACATGCTTTCACTGAATATTATTTTCCCCATTTTTTTTCTCTTATTTTCCCTCTTTGCATAGTTCATCAATGATAATTGTCATTGAAAATATTAGAAGAAAGCCATCTATGCTGCAAAATAGGAACTTTTTACAAACAGCTGTTGAACCTTAACACTTCTGGTTTGTGTGGCAAATTGAGAGTTAGATTACATTTCTTTCAAAAAAAAAAGAAAAGAAAAGAAAAGAAAAAAGGTAGTTTTGTTGCTATCACTGTTATGGATTATTGTAGGAGGGAAATTAACCTCCCACCACACCTCCATTTCTTAGTTTCTTAAGCTTTCCAGGCCTGATTCACTGCTGTATGACTTCAGTTTTAAGAGCTGTTACAATGGGTATGCACAGGAAAGAGTGCAGCTGGAGTAGCACCAAGGAGAGTCAGACCTATTATCTTGGCAAGTGACTAATCCCACACTCCACAGCTCAGCCTTTAAAACATCACACTTCTTACCTGGGAAATAACTTTCTGCTCAGCAGAAGTCCTAGTCACCTGCACCTATATGCTCTTTGCATTTTCTGAGACAGCTATACTGAGGTTTACTTAAATAAAACAGGTCCCAGAAGTGCATAAATTCTAGAGGGAAGAAGTTGGCCATTTCACAGAGTGAGCCCAAGTGGAATGGAGATGGGGAATCACCCATGATCTGTGACCAAGACCAAAAATGGACTGACCAAACTATAGTGAAGAAGGGCCATTTGTGTTTGCAGATGGAATGAGCCAACATTCCTGCTGCCATTCAGTGGAGAGAGCTGCAGTCCTGCCCCTGTGAAGGAGGACACTGGCTGTGGCAGCAGCTCTGCTGCAGAGCCCTGGGATCTGGTGGGCAGTGAGCTGAGTGTGAGCNGCCAACATTCCTGCTGCCATTCAGTGGAGAGAGCTGCAGTCCTGCCCCTGTGAAGGAGGACACTGGCTGTGGCAGCAGCTCTGCTGCAGAGCCCTGGGATCTGGTGGGCAGTGAGCTGTGTGAGCCAGCTCTGGCAACAAAGGCACCAACAGCTCCTGGGGTGTGGAACAGAATCAGAATCAGTGGATTGAAGTGATCATCCACCTTAACTCAGCACATGTTAGACCACACTGCATCCACCTTTGGCCTCCCAGAACCAATGATCCCTAATCTGCAGCAAATCCAGCAGAAGATCATCAGTGTGGCAATGGGGATGAAGCCCTGGGAGAGGAAAGGGGGAACTTGGGCTTCTTCAGACCTCATAAGAGACAACTCCAGGGGACAGGACAGCAGCCTGCCTGTACAAGGAAGAGAAGACAGAGGCAAGCTCTTTGCAGTGGTGCCTCACAGGAGGATGATAGACAGTGGGATTAAGGTAAAAAAAGAGAGATTCAGGCTGGGTGAGAGTAAAATGCTTTGGGCCTGTGAGGGCAGTGGAGCAGGGGGACAGGCTGCTGGGGAGACTGTGCAGTCTCCATCTCTAGAGATTTTCAAGCTCCAACTGAGCAAAGTTCTAAGCAGCCTCAGCTGACCTCAGAGCTGTTCCAGCTTTGACTAGGAGGTTCCTGAAGACTTCCTGAAGTCCCTCCATCCCTGAAGGATGTGTTCTTGATCCTATAAAACCAACAATGGCCAACAGTAAAGAAGTGTCATATCAACAGCTTCTAAAATCAGTGAGATACCAGTTCTTGTATGAGAGTAAAATAACCTCCTATTTGAACACAAAAGCCTTTTTAAATTTCCCCCTGCCCTATGCAGTATTAAGCTGTTCAGTGACTTTTTGTGTCTATTTAGGCCATATAGCAATTCACAGCACTGAAGCCTGAAATATTTAAGTATCACCAGTATCATATGACAGAATCAATGTATGGGTCAGTATCCTATTTCTGATTTATACCCTATTGAATAATTGACATTTAATAGTGCTTTAGGGAAGAATGTCAAAGCTGCCAAATTCCATCATGTAAGCAAATCTGTTTCTGTTTTATAAGTTTATGAATTTTCTCTATCCAGATGGATTTTTCACTTGCTTGCACACCTGTAAAGGGTGGAAACGAAAAACCCTATGATTGCAAATGTACTGATTCCCAAATTAAATTGGAAAAAGACATCTGCCTTCTTCCCTAAGGAACAAATAACCTAACTTATAGGACAAGAATCAATGTCACAAGTGGCTTTCTTTTTATATTTACATGATCAAATTGTTTCAGTTTTTAACAGAACAAAATTCTGTCAAACCAGCTAAATTCCTTCTTACATTTATATGAAAAAAAATAGTTGTAGTTTTATAGAGTATACAGCTGTAAAAATACCAATAGGACTTCAGATTGAATTTATTTACTTCTCCTGCCCTTTTCCAAATGAGAGCCCTTTTCTATTCTCATAGTTAAATAAACAGAGACTCAGGAGAGGTGGTTTGGGTACAGCCCTGGGACTGACTGAAGCCCTTCCCCTGCATTAGTGTTCACCTTTGTACAAACTGTGTGGTCATGGGCATTAGGGGGTAATGTGTCAGTGCTAAGAACTTTTAAAAGGTTTGCTCACCATGGATTTATTGCTCAGGAGAGGGACAGGAAGTACTGGGTTTTAACTCTTTATAATTCCTACTGATTTCTACCAGTACCTGGACAGTCAGTGGAAGGGAACAATGATTGTTTTAGGTAAACTACTGCTGCTCCTGACATTCAGAGATATCCTAGATGTGCTTTCCATTGGCTTCACAGAGAATTTAAGATCTTTTTTTAGAGGAAATATGTTAAATCCTTCTTCCTCACATCCAACCCCAAGGCTAATTCAGCACTTTAGGAAACTCTGGATCTCACCAACATTGCTTTTATTTAAAAACGCAATGCTTTATGGCATTCTGGAGTCTTGTTTAGATCATTTTACTGATAGGATTTTCTAATTGTTATCTCAAAATGTTACTGAAAGAGAATCAGGAGTTGTCAGCTTTGACATTATGTCCTTAAGCATTTGCTGAACATCCACCCAAGGGAGCATTAGAAGTTGTTAGCTTAGCAGAGAAAATCTTTAATAAAAGGTCAAACAAAATCATAGTGGAATCATTAATATGTTTTCAAGGGGACACTTAAGACAGGCCCTTCTCTGGACAAAAGGACAATAAAGAGGACTTAGGAAAAAGAGCCCTTGATGTGTATTTATTCTATTGACCTGTGAGTTTTGAGCAGACAAACATTTAACTTGACCTGGGAGAAATGCTAAGGATCACTGAGCATCCCAGGTCAAACAGCAGTCTCTATGCCTTTTAGTATGTGAAGCACAAATGCATAATGTAAAAAAAACCAACAAACCAAAACCAAAACAAAAAACAACCAAACAACCAAAAAACCCCAAAAAACCAAAAAAAACCAACCCCCCCCAAAAAACCAACAGCAAAAAACCAACAAAAATATCCCCACAAACCAACAAAAAACTGGCTCCAAAAATTACACAGTAGATCAACTTATAGGACATCATGCTTTTAGAGAGGTCACAAACATCAAAATTGAGAAAGGCAAGTTCAGACTTTGAAACTGTGCTCAAGAGGCAATTTTGAAAAGACCTTAAGGTTAATGGCAGATAACCTCAATATGTGCTTTCAGTGAGATGCTGGGGAATAAAATTTACAAAAAATGCTATAACAAAAAAAGGACATTTCCTTGATTTCTACAGAATAGTTCTTTGAAAACTAAAGCCCAGACCTGAAAACAATCTTGTAGCCTTGCTCAAAGAGAAAACTGAGGTAGTTTGGAGACTGCCAGAGAGGGGGATCTTCAAAGGAAAAGGAAGCCAAGCAAGTCACATGAGAAGCAAATTAAGATATAATCTCAACTAAGAGATGCTACACAGCTGCAGTCTAGTAGGATTCAGCATCCTCTTTATACATATGAGTGTTGCATTTTTCTGTTTATAAAGCAAATGTTAAAACACTTCCTGTAAATCTGATTTCAATCCAATAGTCAAATGCTAAAGCACCAAAAATGCAAAATGCAATATTTTTCTCTTCATGCCCAATTAACCAATTAAATACTTGCTAATGGAGGTAGTAAACTCACCATAAATTGAATCTCCTGTTCGATTCAATTACATTCAAAATATGTTCTAGGAATGGTGTAAAGATGTAGAAATTATCAGTGGCATTCAATGGCCTGTTTCATGTAGCAGGTCAGTTGAATGACCATTTTTGCCTCCCTGATTCTAAATTACAAAAACCAAAAAAATTATAACATTTAGGAGTTAGACTCTACACTTTAAAACATGATATGCTATTTAAGATAGAAAATATTTCAAATTCTTGTTTTACTCTTGCACTTAAATGAAATTAGTTCTCAGAAGTAACTGTAATTGAAGAAATCATTTGAAACATGCTCTCTGTGCAAATGTGCCCTCTGCTTCCTGACACTGCTGCAGCAGCAGAAGGACTAAGGGGCTGTGGTCACTGTGTGCTCAGCAATCTGTACCTTCAGGACCACACTGACCACTGGGATTGCAGCAGGATTGGCTCCATGCTTCCTAACAGGTGGAGAAATGTATATTGTATAGTTTACCTTTAAATTAAAATTATATTTTTAATCTTGCTACCAAAGTGGGAAGGAAGCTACAAGCTCCTATTTATTTCCAGCAATAAAATATAATGGCTACTTTTCAAAACAGCAGCAACCTATAAAAATTGAAATTAGAAAGTCAAATGAGGCTAATATCCCATTCCATGAAATTTATCAAAGGTTTTATAGCTCTAATCAGTAGCCAAAATAGAAGGGCTGGCAAAAGCTGATTTGCCATCTGAGCACTTCAAATACTTACTTTGGCCTTTCAGCAGAGAACTGGAACAGCACAGAGATCTACCATAACTCTGATATTGTCATTTGGGTATTTCTCCACACCCAAATCCTTCTTCTTCTGACCATTAGCACAGAAACAAGTACATTTTATAAGGTAATTTTTCTACAGCAATTAACTGTGAACAGGATTATTTAATACTAACAAGAATGGCAGAAGCTGGTCTGTAATGTGTTAAAAACAGATGTTAGGTAAGACTCAGATCTAATTTTGGTTGGGAGAAACTGTTCCCACCTTGTGATTATGGTCAGAAGCTTTCTCTTCTTGACAGTGGACACATTTTAGCCTTAAGTTTGAAATAGAACTCTAAATATCTGCCTCAGGTGATGAACCTTGTACTTCACAAGGGACAGCAAAATCTGAGATTTTTCAGCTGAAATCCATACTGGGTGATGGATTTTGTGCAATGGATTTCACTTCTGATGGATGTAAATGGGTGCTCACTCTAATTGCATTACATGAAAGGGTTTCAACCTTTTTGTCTAAATGTACTTTAATATAGCATTGATCAATGCAAAGACAGTGAAGAATATTTCAGGGAATGTCATTAATTGATCCAAGACTGACTAGAAAAACAGCAATCATCAGTAAAATATAAAAAGAGTAAAACTTGCAATAATTTTTTAAGTGTACACTGTAATATAATGATTAGTAGTATTACATGAAAATTCAATAATATGCCATTACAAATGTGAAACATTTTTAGCAGTGAGGCTGAACACTCATTTTTGAGTGTTCATTTTTAAATTGGGAAAATTTACTAGGTGCATGCTGGACTCTACCCCTCAGAGCCTTTAATCAAGGATTGATATCTCTCCTGAAGGGTTTGGGGCTTGATAAAGATGCTCATGACTGTCATTCTGTGGCCTGTAAGGCAGAGAAGATTGGAGTGCAGTATTACGCTGATCTTAACTGTTCCTAAAATATCTTCAGCTCTTCCACATCTAAGTTACCTTCAGTATTATAAAATTAGAAAAGTATATATTTCAGGGAGCTATGGCAACATGGAGTTATTTTGCAAACTTACTTAAGGGAGAAATGTCGTATTCTATGCAGAAATCTTGGGGAAATCTTAGAGATGGAAGAAAATTTCCCGTTCACATCCTCAACTCTATTTAGAAAGCTACATGGTGATAAAATGGCACAGGAAAAGCTCACAGGATCCTACCAAGTGCTTGTGATTTAACAGATAAAAGAAACTGTGATAAAAACTAGAAAAACCTCAGTTGAGAGGCTCAGATTAGAAGCAAAACCAGCAAAAACAAGCAATTTTTTCCCCATATGTCCATGCACAGCATCAATTGAGGAAGCACAAACAAAAATTTATGAGTAGTGCACAAGCCCCTGTCAGATGCTGTATAGACCCATGAACTCAAGGGTCCATAACACTCTAGGAATCAGCTGGACAGTGTATCAGCTTCGTTGTCAGAGGAAGTATGAATAATAGCCAGGTCTATTTAACTGTATTGCAGAAGGAGCATAAGGGAGCCTTTGTGCTGAAAAATGTGCTCAGGTGTGGCTGTGAGAGGCATGGAGGGTCAGACTGGGTCAGCTGCACACAGGCTGCAGGAAGGGAGTGCTTTAGGACTTTCCTGAGCACCTCTCTGTCCCCAGTCATCTCAGCTGGGCCCTTTCAGCTCCTGGGGCTATCCCAGCTCCTGTCCCTGGGACCCTGCTGTGGGCAAGACTCATCCTGGTGCTGGATAAGAGCACAGATAAGAGACACAGGTCCTGAAGTTTAATAGACAGCAGACCAGTAATTTCAGAGGAGATGTGCACCCTGAGCACCTCTAAAGTTTAGGGTTATTTTGTAAACAAAGTAGATGCCAGGGAAGGGGAGGTGGGAATAGGAACAAGAGGGAGTTTGTTTTGCTGGTCGCTCTGTGGGGAGCCTGCACTCCTTTCTGAAGCCAGAAACAGAGGCAACAAATAACCACAGCATGGCCAGTCCTTCCAGGAAAACACCCACACTGACCTAGGCCACAGAATGATGTTTTTCTGTATTCCAAGAGCTTTGATTTCTGTCGTTGTAACACACTTCAAGTAACTGAGCAGCCACAGAAGTGGGGGACATACAAACAATCAAAGGATGGAAACATTCATTAACAGCATCACCTTTATAAAGACTCTACTCCTTTGACTTTTCAGTTCTAAGAATTCCTACTTCTACTGAGTAGTGAAGCCATGTACCTTTGAAAGTTAGTGTTTTCTTGGAATATTGGTATTAGTATCACTTTCTTTCACTAACTTTTCAGTGTTCTGTAAGTAATAAATTGTATCATCCTTTTATTCTCTGAAGAAAACCAGACTTTCACCTCTCCTTTTACTTTGTAGATACAAATAACATTTTATGTCATCGGATCAGACTGATTAACACTTCTAATTAAATTCAGAGCATTTGTTCTGTCTGAATTTATATTTGAACATTCCAACCTGTTTTGGATGCAAAAAAGAATTTTAAAGCAAAAGCCTGCATTATTTTCCTCTACCTACACTGGTTGATCTAATGAAAGATATGACCTCTCTCTATAAAACTTGTATCTCTTTTTGGATGTGCTGTAAATTCACATTATAAAGTTTACCCTGCAACTGGAGTCCCTGTTTTTAACAAGGGAGATTTCATCATTAGACCTCAAGCTTGAGACTACTCATCTGCTTTATTAGTAGACAAATAATCATTTTTCTGCACTGAGTTGACATCAATTCCTACAGTGACAGCAAGTATTTGAGAACATAAACACAGCTTTTGGCTGGGTAACTCCTGGGTTTCTGACACGCAAATGAACTCCCTCCAAAAGATCTGAAGTTACCTACATATTTTACACTGCTGTTGTCAATTCTACTACATAGTACTGCTCCTAAAACATGCTCTTGTGAACTGCAGAAAAGCTGGCATGAGGTTATACGTTTTTATTTTTTATACAGAAAAACATTTTGATCTAAAGTGGCTTTGGTGAAAACAGATTAGATTTTAGGCTTACAAATCATATACTTGAAAAAGGTTCTGCATATTTTCTCCAAATATGCAATATCTTAGAGCTTCAAAAGAAAGCCCCTGAAATCACTGGGAACATTTATGTCATGAGGACTGATTGTGGGAGTAGATACATTGCAATTTACATACAGTAGATATGCAACAATTTGCCTATATCTCCCTAATTTCTTATTTTCCATTTGAAAAGAGATATTCAGACTTGGAGCACAGACTTTCTGTTTTTCTGGTAGCATTTTGTTCTGTGCTGACAAGTCATCATTTTCCCTCATTCCCCCTTATTCGTATGGCTGAGAACAGCAACAAAGGCAAAGTAATTCTTGAAACAAACTGGAATATTTTTGGCACTTCAAAATGAAAGAGCTTTTGTTTTAAAGTAAGGCTGCAAATTTGACAACTCAAGTTTGTAGATCTCATTCTTTAGGCAAGGTTTGTGATAACTTTTAATGTATTAGTACAGAAGTACATGGCTGGAATAGCAAGGAAGGAGGGAGGCCAAGGAATAAATTTTCAGCTTCAGTTGTTACACATAATTTTCATTTTGAATTTAAAAAAAAAAATCATTTTAAAGAAGCAAGAGCTGTACAACTAAATGGCCTTTGGAATGAATTGATGGCCACTAGTGCAAACTTTATTGCAGTCTACACAGTACAGGAGAGAGGCAACAACATTTCCAAAATATAATAATTCCAACTGATAGACTCCAAAATCTGTAGTTCACCTGAACTGTGTATTTTCCACAGTTCAAATTTTTAAGCTAACCTGAATTTTAAGAAGAATTTTGTGATTAAGATCCACTTCCTCCCAGCTGCTCTTAGAACCTACAAGCCCTTTTGGAATTCAGAGCTGGCAGACCTCTGATCTTTGACTGCATTTGTCAGCAAGCTGGGGGCTGTGTGTTCCTTAATGCACAAGCTGATGTTCTGGGCACTCCTTGTTGAATACAATGATTCTTAACAGGTATTACCTTTTTGGGTAGTCTGGAGTGAAAAGAAAACCCAAAGCTCCCTATATTGTCAGTATAACCTCATGAGAACATAATGAACAGCAAAGTCATAATTTTCCCCTAATATTAATGTAAAAATTTCTTTTTAATATTTAAAGTATCCTTAGGGTAATTCTCACATTTAATTGAGTGTATGATATAGATGAATAATTTTTTGCATGATTAATTGCTGTTTTTTAAAATATTATCCTGTGCCTCCCATTGGACAGATTTCTACATGCACAGTAACTTTTTCTAGTGCAAGGGTTTAAGACTGACATTAGCTGGGTTCCTGCCATTCTGACCCTTTCTAAATCAACTGTATATGGCAGATAAAAATGCAAAGAATGAGCAATCACAGTTTTATATCTTCTATGAGTAACATTTATCTTATTACATGGAGTACAACCTCATTCATCTGTCCTGACACAATGTGTTGCTTTGTTTCTCCAGTTTATTTCACAGTGGACTGAATTAATGCTATTCTCTGAATTGGATTATGATGTTTATTAACAAGGAAACAAATTATTTGCATTTGATGACTTCTTGGCTTTAGCTTACTTTCCCCCTTAAACTGCACTCATGGACAGCAGCAAGATTTAAAGTAAGACAAATGTCCTCTTCCACCCTGGAGATTTGTTTTTAGTCTAAATAATTAATTGCAACACAGATTCTATTTCACAGCTGCTGCCATCAGTCTTTTTTTACTTTTCACATAACAAATGGTATTTTTGAGAAATGGTTTACATAATGGATAGACACTCACAGATTTCTTCAGCTGAGCAGTATGAATTATGTATTAATAAGTGGAGAATGTGTACATTTTAAAAGGAGTCAGGACTTTCCACAATAATATCCCTCTTCAGCAGAAGACAAGCACCTCCAGCTCCTCACCTGCATCTGCTAGGGACCAGACCTTTCCTCATTTGCTTTTTCCTTCTCTCCTGGCATAAGCCCAGCCAGACTTGCAATCTCCCAGAGGAAGGTAAGGCAACTGCTGCTCTCACCTGGAAAAAAAGCAAGGGGTGATGGTGTCAGAGGAGCCCTGCTGACAGCCTTGATAGCAGCTCAGGAGGTTTGTGTCATAAGCACAAGTGTTCTGCACAGCAGAAATGCACATGTGAGAGAAGGAGTAAGATTTGCTAATGGTGTAATGAGCATAATTAACCCTGCAACACATTAATATACAGGTTGAAATGCTTGCTGACTAGATAACAACAATGTTTTGGCATTGAGTGTCCTTGAAGGCAGATTATGTTTTTTAAGGTAGTTAGGAAAACTGATGTTCAATAACTCTGTGACAGCTGACACTGTAACAGTGGAGTGATGTAAATTCAATGCTAACAAGCACTCAATGTTTTGAAAAAGATCTAATTTGCAATTATCACTTACAGGAGCACATACACATCAGGTGGGTTAGGGGTAACCACATGCTTTGAGATGTAGCTGCAGGAGCTGTTCCCACAGGTGAGGTCTCTGTGAGCTGTCGCTTGTTTTGTTGTGTACAAGCCAGAAAAACTGAGTATATTTTGTTAAAAATCTTACTTGATTTAGTAAGAAAAGGCATTTAGTGTGTGTCAGGTTGTTTTTACTGTGAATAGAGACAGCACTTCATTTCATAATTTCCATGTGACTGGTCAGTGGGGTGAGTGCCCAGGGAAAGGGTGGCTCTTTGCCCAGTGAATTAACTGCCCCTCACAGGCCGTCAGTCACAGAACCATACAGGAGAAGACCTGTGAGATCATCGAGTCCAACCACCAACCCAGCTCCAATGGGGTCACCCCTGAGCCGTGTCCCAGGCACCATATCAGATCCATGATTCTGTGACTCTGTATCCACATGGTTTTTGAACACTGCAAAGGACACTAATTCCACCACTCCCCTGGGCAGCCTGGCCAATAGCTGAGCATCCTTTCAGTGAAGAATCTCTTCCTAGTACCCAACCTAAACTACCCCTGGTACTTGGGGTGATTTCCTTTTGCCCAATCACTGGTTATCTGGGAGAAGAGATCAGTCCTCATCGTCTTCCTTTCAGGTAGCTCCCTAACAATTAGGTTGCCTGGTGGGCAGGATTTTCAGTTAATTTATAATTTCAGATAGGACCACCAAAACCTGAGACTGTCAAAATCACTTCTGCCCAGTCTCCAGAAGGACTGAATCCTGTACACACATGTCCAGGTCTATGTGCACAAACTGAAGCTGATAAATCAATTTCTATGAAAGCCAATAAGCAGTAACCATGCTGGAGGAAAACCACATTTCTTCTTGATGAATTATGTGCCAACAGACCAACATCTGCAAAACAGTATTAGCACAGATGAAAACCACAGTTAACCAGGAACAACAATAAATTAAAGAAAAACTTATGCAAATAAATCTGAATTGACTTGGCTGTACCTGCATGTTTTTCCTGAAGTTATAACACTAAAATGTTGAACTTCCAGTTTCCATAGCAATGTGTCAGTGGTGCTCACAGAAAGTAAAAAAAGACCATCATTTTCTCTCAGTATAACAAATTCCCAAGGAAATAAGAACAGATGGAGAAAACCGAAACATCTTGAAAGTACTCTTATTATTTAGGGATGGAAGAACTTACAAGTTTTAGGGGACTGGTTTGAATAAACACCTTAACATTTGAAGTCTCATTTGTGTCTTGTGCCAACCAACACATCTCTCAGATGTCAGTATCAACACAGGTTTCCATCATCCAGTTTATTCTTCTTAACAGTATCTCAGTCTGCAATATTTTTGGGTTCTCCCTTGCAAGGGAGGGATAAGGAAGGCTGAGGGGGTCACTGGAAGAATGTGGGACCTTGTTGATGAGGGGCCTTCTCTAAGGAGAAAGAGCAAGGCTCTCCTCAGAGGTGCACAATGGTTTTATGCTACAACAAGGAAATTCTGATGGATATATGAGGAAAAATCCAAGTCACCCTTGAGAGTGTGCCTGAGAGCCTGTGGAACTGCTGGGTGTGCAGGACTCCGGGTAGCTAGGCCCTTGATCTAACTTTGAACTGTGCAGGATGTTGGACTGTCTGTAACATTCTGTAACTTTATTGCTGAGGTGATTTAGCAGATACTTCCACCTTCCTCATCTTTCTGCCACCAGGCTCAGTGGAAAGACCCAGCAGTGGAAAGATGACCAAAGCACCCCTGCACATCAGGGGTGGGACCATGGCCTGACTTAGATAAGTGTTTGGCAGTTTGTCCTTCCCATCTGGCCCCACTCAGTTCTTTCAGTGGGGAAGTTCCCCAGGTTCTTTCTCTTCTCCTCCTTTGTAACCCTGTCCCCTCTTGTGGATGGCACACAGTGACAGCCAGATGACACCTGCAGAAGTTCAGGTACCTAACACCATTTGAGCATGCTGCTAACCCAGCAAACGCCCCAGCTGATGTAAGTTAACTCTGAGGCTGTCACTGCAAAGCCTGGGACTGCTTCCTACCTCTCAAGTCCTCCTTTGAAGTATAAATCATATGAGACTCATTTCCTCAAGAGAGAAGCTTTTCCTTTGTAGTGCCAGTGCCTGGGTACATGCAGAGGCTGTGTAAATGATTGACACTGTTAAGAAGGAGTGAATGCATTAATGAACTCAAATGATTAATCTCACTGCAGGTGTTGGATTGTCTGGCTGCTACAGACATTGTGGCACTCAGTGTCTGAACACAGCTAAAAGATCATCTTACAGGAGAGGGGACAAAAAGGAAAGCAGAGAGCTTCTCATAGGCCATTTTCTGACTTTCCAATAGCATATTTACAGTGCAGCTACTTTGGTTGATAGGCACTGTAGTGACCAAACCTCTTTTCTTTTTTTTCTGTGACCTATTACAAGGATGCTCATTCAACACCTGAAATCTGCTATTTCAGCTCTATTATACACCACTGGCTTAAATAAAAAGAAGGTTGAAAACCAGAAAAAAAACCCACATAATATCTCCATTTTCCTGAGCTAAAATTATGTATTATCCTTGGAAATTTGCAGGTTCAACATAACTGGAGTTTCATTGTTATTGAAGTATATATTCTGGCTTGGGAATGGTACAGGAATAATTGAGAGCCCTTCCCTAATCTGAGGGTAGTAGGAACAGCCCTTGCTCCAGCCACACACTTGAGTATCACTCAACATCTTGCTGCAGTTTGCAATAAATGTGTCAGGTGTCTTTATAAGCCTTTGATTTTTTTCAGAAGTGTATGTTTGCTACAAGTGCAGGTGACCTGGAGAAGTGTCTCTTTAAGTAAATATTTGCCTATATTTTCCAGCAATTTTCCAGTTATTTCAGAAGGAGTTTCTGCTTCTGCCTGTGGGGAATCCAGGTGTCATTATAATATGAATATCACCAAATTATTCTCTTCAATGAGCATCATGAAAACTCTTAAGTGTATTATCAGATAAAACAGTGATTATCTAAGTTTGCTTATAAATTTCTTCATACCTGAAATTGAAACTATGCAAAATGGGTACAAACCTCAGAATAGTTGTAACTTCTTCCTCTCTTGGAAAGAGAAGATAGTCCCTGAGGCCTCTTACAGAGGTGCTGTGCAAAAGGAGAGCCAGCTCTTATACTGAAGGAAGATAATCCAGTCCCAACCATTCTGTGGCATACAGCCTTTGGTAGGGACAGGGTATCTGCAAAGTATTTATAACAAATTGAACTTAGAAAATTAAATGAACTCTCCAGGTCAAACTTGCTAAATCTAAGCAAGCCAACATATGACAGCCAAAATAAACTCTCAAGTGCAGAGGAACAGGTAGAGTTGCCTCAGTAAGATGAGCTTTCTGAAATGGGATAATCTTTGAATTCATAAGAGGCCTCATCGGTTTCAGTGAATGACTCCTGAAGTGCCCACAATAAAGGTGTTGGAATATGGCCCTCTCCAAGAGAAGTTTGGGAAGTGTTCAAACTGATAGGGGAAAACCCTTTACAGGACACTGAGAAAACTTAAGATAGGTGAAAACCCAGCAAGATCACTCCCTGAGGAGTGCAGCAGCAGTTGTGTGGGAAAGTACCACAGACTGAAGATGAGCAGCAGCAAGCACTGATAAGTGTCTGAGAATTAGCACCAATACCTCAGGCGAGATGTGTGATTGTAGGAGGTGACTGGAAGAGGACTCCAATCTGGAGTCCTCCTTTTTACTTCCTGTGAGTAAAAAGTTATAGGGGGAAGGAAGAAGATGAAAGTAAAATAAAAGGTGAAAACCACAAGAGAAGCAAGAATGACAGAGAGAGAGAAGCAAGGGGGAAGAAATGTTCATATGGAACCAACAACTGAGCCAATGGCAAAATTCTCATTTCCTTGTGGTCTACATCTTATCTGAAAATATGTTTCTTGAGTTGTCTTATTAACTCTTCTCCTGGAAGGCAGCATAATCTCCATCCATGTGCATCCAAAGTTTTCAGACCAGAACCTTCAATGGCAAAGAGCAGACAACTCTGGGGTCGCTCATTTAGGGTTGTCCAAACAAGCTGAAAGAGAGTGGGTTTAACTGCCAGTTCATAACACTTTTTAAAACTGATTGGGGTGGAGGCAGGAGTCTGGGCTCAGAGTTAAAATCCTTGCTGGGCACAGGGCAACTGTGGCTGCATCCTGACTGTGTGTGGTGCAGCAAGCTGTGCCCTCAGACTTAGCACTTTGCCTGCTTTCTTCACTGTTACTTTAATGATATCTTTCTCTAAAACAAAAAAGCCTAGGAAGAGATCAATTATGTATTTATTTCAATAATAAAATTGCAATCCAAATAATAATTGTGTTTTGTCTAATTTGCAGTGGCATATTAAACAGTGACAGTGATCATTAGGGAAAAAAATAATCCACTTGATGTGGAATTTAAAACAAAAATTTAGTTACTAATCTCTGCACCTGCATCTCAAATTTTATTCACACTCTGAAAATGTTCATTCATTATGATGTTGATAAAGGACGAGCTGTTCTTGAATGATTTCTCTAATACATTCACTTAAAAAAGGCTTATTCAATGCCAACACAAGCTACACACTGCCTGAAAGATGGAAAACCCTCCTCCTCTGGGCTCCAGCCACTGGAGTATGCACTTGCCTTCAACTTTGTGGCTTGGCAGCACCTAACAGTTTTATCCTGCAAAATGATGCTCTGCTGTGCTGAATCTGGGGCTGTACAGGGTCCACCTCTTGCCTTGCTCATTCAGCACATCTTAACATTTTATTCCTAATGCCTTTCACTTTGGAAGACCAACATGAGGAGGTGATGCTGAAGTGGGTTGCACACCTGAAGCCTCTTCTCTGTGGGACTGTGTGGACCTTGGCAGCAGCTTGTCAGGGCTCATCAGGCTGAGGGTAGCAGAGTCCCAGCACGAGCCTGTGGAGGAAGCAGAGGTCAAGGCATCAGCTCCATGGGAATAATGTAAATCACATGGCTGTCACACTGAGGCACAACAGGTGAATTCTAAGCTGGCTGTCCTGTTTGTCAGGACAACTGGAAACAGTTATTGCACACTGGATCCAGCACAACCCTTTCCTCCTCTGGCTGTCAGTGGGAAGGGCTTTACTGATCATAAAAATGTGAACCAGTGCCCAGGAGTCATCAGCATAGGAGGAAGGAAAGGCTGCCTGGGACAGCTGAAGGGGTTGCCTTTCTGAGCTCTTTAACCAGCCCTTAATGTGGACACTCTTCCATCAGCTGATTGCACAGGGGGAAAGCAAGAAGGTCTCCCACAGCTGGGGAAAGCAAAAGAGAGCACAGCTCTGCTTTTTCCTGACTCATATAGGTAAAACAGTTAAAATCTGAATTCTTATACAGCCCAAAGGACAAGTCACAAAACTTCTAACTAACTTGACATAATCACATTTTTTAGCTTCTTTATAGCTATTTCCTCCCTTATTTTTTGTTCAAGTTCATCAAGCCAGGTGTAAAGAAAAGGGACTGGTGATGAGTAGACTATATTTAGGTATCAAAAGAACCAGACTTCAACACCTAATGCTGCTGTGGCTACCCAACACCTCTGTCCCAGCCTCCTTTCCTCTCCTCCCTCCCTTCCCTGAGCAAGTATGGGAGTTTTTTGTCTCAGGCACTATGAATAAGAGAGGACATGGTCCTCTGTCCCCAGGACAGGGGGAGAGGCTGGTTACAGCAAGGAACAGGATCAGGTGTTTTAACATGTGCCTTTGGCACAGGACTCTGCCAGAAACCCCAGGCAGGGAACACTGAGGTCTCATTTCCTGGAGCAGGCAGGCAGGAATCTGACTTTAAAACAGGATTCTTCATCTGACAAACCTCTGTTTCAAAACTATTTTTTACATCCCCCTTTTTGCACTGGTGAAGTGAGCTGCACTCATGGTCCTCAGCACTGGGGACTTCCCAGCTCTGTCATTTTGCTTCTACAGACAGAGGGCATGGGAGTTCTGTGTAAAAAGGTGTTGCAGTTTGTCTCTCTTTGCATTTAAAAACCTTCTCACTTGTTTGTTTATTTGCCTCAAAACCTGATGCTTCTCGAACAAGAGCTGTGCCAGACTTTTCCCACTTATTAGCCTTGCCTAACCATTTTGAAAAGTGCTCTGTAGATTATATCTATTGCACTGAATTACATTCCTCAATTATTAATTTCTGCCATCAATCACACTTTATCTTTTCCACAGCTGAAGAAGTATCTTGTCACTTCTTGTATGGAATGGTACACCAATTAAATTTGATTTATACTGTTATATATTACATTCAGTTAAATTTAATACACAGGGTATAATTTTCACTTCTGAAAGCTTTAGGAATAAAATCAGATACATTTTCATTGGTAAATGATAGGTTAAGCAGAACCTCCACAACCCTAGGTGTAAAAAAAAAGCAGACATGATTCCTCTCAATGGTTTGTGACAGCCAAGATACTGAAATGTGGAGATACTGTTGGGTAATTCTCATGATAATTTAAAATTATTGCACATTATGCTCTCACTTTATCGCTCACCACAATGACTACACTGGAATAAAGCACAACTTTCTTTTCACTGTAAAGCACAAACCTTTTTTTAGAATTTGTCTTGGGTTTATACTGCTTTCCTTTATATCATTCTCTCCTTCTCTGCTCCTACACCTACATCTCTGTGTTTATATTTTCCCTTCTTCCTGAGGTTCCCTACTGAGGGAACATATAACCTTTTTAAAATCTATGTCTGGACACAGAGAGGAGTAAGAATTTCCATTAATATCAGTCTCATGTTCAGTCTACCATTGTGAATTCTATCAGCTTCTCCAGCTACTCAGCCCTTGTATCTGAGGGCAGAAAGCAAAATGTGAATACAGAAGAAAGACAACAAATACAGCTCAATGACACCAACTGCTCTATGGTAATATAGAACATCTTTGTGAAAGCAAATGGCTAAAATAGAATATTTTGGAACAAAAGGGAACTGCAATGAGAATCACTGAGCAGAGATGAACATCTTGGCATATCTATAATTCTCTCTGTCAGGATGCTGCTGACTGGTGCAAAACAGAAGCAGAACATGGGAATTAACATCCTCATGGATTTCCATATGTATTGACCACTACCTAAAAGCTTTTTTGCTTTGAAACAAGGGTGCAGATTATGATTCTGGAAAGAAATCCCCTGAGGTTTCTCTCTTCATTTTAGATTACATTCCCAAAGGCAAGAAAGCAGTTTGACACCAGCCTCAGACACCACATATTAAAAAGAAAACATAATTTCTTGGAATTGTATGGGGTTTTTAAAATCATCTCTGGAAAGAGTTATATTCAGTTGGTGTGTCTTATGCATAAGCACAACTCTGCTGGTGCCTTGAATCCCATGGGGCCATGGTTGGACACACCAGAGACTTTTGGTTCCTTTGCCCCTTTCCCTGAGCCCTTTCAGATGCTGAGTCTTCCCTAGGGAGCTAAGCCACGACATCACTGCAATGCCTAGGCCTGCATCCTTCTGGGAAAACAATTTCAGATCTTTAGAATAAATGTGTTATTTGGATGTGCCTTTTTAATGGTTGTAGCTCAAAGTTTTGTTTTCTGTCATTATGGCATTTACATAACATCAGAAAAATCTTTGCAAATGATTATCCATGAAGTGGTGAAGAGTAAATCCCCTAAAGTCAAATGCAGAGAAGTTGCAGGTGGTAATAGAATTGAGGAGTGGGGAAAAGGCAAAATTTTATGTGGCAAAATGAGTTGCAGTAAGATTTTCCTTCCCCTTTGAAAATCCTTAATAGGGAAAAAAATCACAAGGTCTTGAGATAGTTGGCAGAAAATTCTGTCACTTAATATACCACTAGGTGAATAAAGTAAATTGTTAATATCTGAGTGATCACTGGTACCATTTGTAGAGGTGCTCAGGATAAAGTCTTTCACTGAGGTAACACACACAGAAACAAAAAAAGGATGGAGTGGAAGAAGGTACAACATGGTTAAAAACTACTGTGAAAAGGAGATAACACTGCGACCCATTTAAAGCTAAATCACCTAATGAAAAGATGTGACAAAAAATGAGTAAACAAGCAGCAAGAGAGGATTTTAAACAACACAGTACCAGATCTAGGTTAAACAACATATGGTGTCTGTCAGGCAGTTGCTTACTGAAGTGGGGTATAATAGGGTGATCAATCATACAGATCCAAAAAGAATTGCTGCACTGAAAAACTACAAGTAGGATCAAAATGTGCATTGAAAGGCTTAAGTGTGCCTGATATAAATGAATTATTTCAAAATAAATTTTAGATAGAGTTAAAATTTCTTGTTACTTTCATCTAACAGATGGTTTAGGATAAAAATAACATAGTCACCTCCCTAACACACAACCCAGTCAGATGAGATTGACACTATCTACATTTTAAAACCATAATCTCACAAAAGAAAAATGTAAGCTTTTTACAGTGTCTCATAAGCCCCAGTAACCTCTAGAGAAATCCAAAGCAAGCTTTGTACTCAGATCCAGTACAAAATCCAGTAATATAATGTTTCTATGGTACAGGAGAGCAAAGAAACAAAAGTATATGGGAGGGGGTGTCTGCCTGAATCATAACTTAAGAGGAACATCTGGGAGCATCTCTCAGCTCTTGAAGAAACTTCAAAATTCACTGTGTAAGTGATTAATGCTGACCCCAGAAGCAGGCAATACAAGCAGTATATCTCACTAACTTTTATTTCTTGGAAAGTGGGATTGGTGAGGTTCAGACTTCAGTATGTACCTCGAACAGGGTTCATTCTATTGATTCCTGTTCCAAGTTTTGATTTAATTTTTAAGTATTACATGGCCTTTAAAAATTCAGGATTTAACTTGATGACTTAATACCAGATCACTAGGTACTACCTATCAATGGATTTTTCAAGCTAGGAATGAATCTGTTACTTATAGTTGTTGGGCAATAATTTATGTAAAGAAAAAACATCTACAGCATTCCACAAACTTTGCCAAAAGTCTTTGGGTTTTTTGCATACTGGTGCTTCAATTCACTGACTAGCTCACTTCTTGAAAAATTGCTATGTTGAAGGAAAAATTATCCTTCTCTTCTGTGGAATAAAATGTATGTGAGTGGAACAGCCAGACTGTGGAAGGCAATAAACTCTCATGCATCTCAGTTTCCAGGTTTATTTAACTGTGAGCATTTTTCAAGAGGTTGTAAAACCTCATTTTTACTATTGCAAGTGCTTTTTATTATAGTCTGTATATATATATATGTGTGTGTGTGTGTGTGTGTATTATTTATATTTGAATATGTATTTTGTAGCCCTCTCAAATAACTTTGTTATGCATTTTTCTGCTTTTCATTTCAGCTGCACTTTTAACACACGAGTTGCAGATCAGGGGCATTTTCAATGTGAATACATAACTGATTGTAGATAACCTGTATGTCTTTTTTCAGTTCAAAAGGAGACAAAAAATTACTGATTTTCAGTACTTTAAATATAGACATATTTGTGGAAGCTTCTTTCGGATATAATGGAGATTTTATAATTGTGGAGAATCAGTGGTTTCATACATATGGTCTAATTTGTTGCCATGAAGGCAGTTGAAATAGAGGTATCTTGAGTGTGGAATTATATCAGTTTGGCCTATTAATTAATTAATTAAACGAAAGTTTAATTTGGAAACAAGTAATTTAATGGCTTTGGTAAAGATTAAGGGAGATGTGACTCTGTGACCACACCAAAGGAATCCAAAAGAGATCCTGAGCTGAGCCAGAGTAAAGAGTGGATTCAGCCAAGACTCTGAGGCTGTCACAGCAGCACCATCTCCAGTAGACAGGGACAAGGAGGAGGAGGGCAGGGAGCTGAATGGTGAAGCTTCTGTAAGGGATTATCTTTCTGTAGAGGGCAAACAGGGATCACTGGAACCCAGTCTGAGAATATCAGAAGAGAAGAAGCTCCTGGTAGCTCTTCATCTGGCATCCATCATGGCTTTATCTGGATTGATTAAAGCCTTGTGGGTTAAAACCCCAGGACCTGGATTCTGTTTTGCTGATGGGGATTGTCTGAAATGTAGTACTTATAAAAACCTACTGAGATTCATAGATTATATTAATATTTTGTACAAATTTCTGTTACAAAAATGGACACCATACCTTCACTGATCAGGAAGGAATATTAGACAATTATCTTCTTTCCTCCTTAAACCCATGAAAGGCTTAAAGTCTAAGAAATTAGACTTTTAAGAACATTAAATCCTGGAGTTCACTTATCTATCTAAAAGCAAAATGACAAAAATCTAATCTAAGTAATTGAGAATTACCCTAAACTTGTAAATGTATCTATTTATTTTGAACAATCCAATGTCACTTTTAGTCAGTTCATATTTTTTTTTTAATGTGTTATTTTGATTGAAAATTATTTTGGAGTTGTAGAATCTGGGTAGCCCAATTAATGAAGATCAAGAAAAAGCAATTGACACCCATGACTTTCACTGCTTCCAGAGAAGAGTAAACATCAGCCTTGTGACTAAAACCATCTGTAAGGGGAATCACAAATAATATCACCCATTAGAGAGAAACCAATAAAAGATGTGTCATGCTTGATAGAACATTTCCACTGGGCTGTTTGCTGCAAAATCATTCCCAAATTATAATTCACCAAACTAATCAGTATTAATGCCCATCATAGCATCCAGTTATTAAGGCTTTGTAGAACTGAGGGCTGTAGTTTCTGGAAGCATGATATCTTTTACCACTTTATTCTGCTACAAAACCCACAGATTATTTGGAATCTATTGTGGTAATTTGAGGTCTTTTGAACAAGTTCTGTTTTATAAAATCAAAAAGGAAATGCTGATAATATAACAAATGCCTTCTCTTTTTATATTTTCTCGTTTTCTTTTCTGTCCTGAGGTAGCTGTTTGTGAGGGCATATATTAGTGTCAAGTTCAATGTTTTTGGTATATCCCAGGCTGCAGGTCAGACCTACAGACCTTTTTCTCTCTAAATATTCTTTAATTTTCAAGATTTTCCTCTCAGACCTGGATCAGTGAAATGTCAGAATTCCTCATGAGAGAGAATAATTTTCAAGTGCATTCCTGATTTTTTTGCAGGTATCCGAATGAGAAGATGGATTTCCCAGTAGTGCTGCACACCACTGAGGTGTGCAGTGTCACTCTGATAGTGGAAATACTGAAATCTTCTTCAGATATGGATTTATATGCACATTTCCAAGATTTTTTTTTCTCATATGTTCAGTTGCCATCCATGTGAAACATTAGGAGTTAAGGAAAGCAGCAAACAGTAATGGAACTAAAATCTCAGGAAAAGAGAACTTGAAAATGCAAAACACTCACAAAAGCAGCTTGTGTTCCAAAGTTAAAGATCCCTCACCACAGCCCAGTTCACAGTGAGAAATGGCAGGTGCCACCTCTGAGGGATTTTGTTGGGAGGAAACTGGAAGAGAATCCATATGCACCAGTCACTGCCTTCATGTCCTAAAGCTCACAGAATTATTCTTCAGTGATGGCAACAAAATTCTGTCAATTAAAAGAAGCTTCAGCTGAAAACTTGTCATAAATCTTTCCTATTCAAGGGTGCTGGAGACATGCTGAGATGATGAGCTCAAGAAGATGCCTCCTGGGGTGATGCTTTTTAATATGGAAATGCCTCACAGCCATTTCTATTTAATAATCAAATGGAGGCAGCACCTCATTTATTCTCTTTCTGTTTGAATATTTGTACTGGCTTTTGTATAATTAATTAAGAAAATATCGTAAAGTATAATTGAGCTGGTATTCCTTTTCAAGGTAGACTTGTGTTTTTATTTCCTTCCAGAGGATTTTCTTTTCACTCCATATTCATGTGTTGCTTCTTTAAAGCTCAGGAGGGGTTGCACACATGCATGAAAGGAAATAAATAAGCATGAACAAATCAGATCTGAGGCATCTGAAATTAAAACAATCCTTATTCAGCTACCAGAATTTTTATTCCCTTGAGGATATTTCTGCTGCCTAGAACTACCAGTAAGGTCTCAGAAGAGCTACTATAATTGCTGCCTTCTCAGTCCTGTGACAATGGGATATCAATTATTTCTACAACATGGCATCAATTATTATTAGTACCATTGTTCTGTAGTAAAAGGAACAGAAGGCTTGGCTTGGTTTTGAATGGCCAGATTAAGAATTTTTCACAGCAAAATCTCAGGGATTAGAAGGAAGATGAGAGCTCTGACAGGCTTTTCAAGTACGTCTTCGGGCTTTTCCAATATGAATCGGTGATTCCATCAAGCTGGAGCTTGGACAGTGATGTGAAATTCCAGTGCAGGAGCTGCTTACCCTGGAGAGGTGTGGAGAGTGTCTGCTGCAAAGCCACTACCAGAGAAGCAAGAGCATTTCTGAACTTGGCTTGGCACAGAACTTCCAGGCCTGTCTACCATTTGTTTCACCAGACCAGTGTCAAGGGGGAGAGTTTTTGCAAAAGCCGTTTCTCATGTCTGCAAACTCCTCTTGGCTTTCTCCTCTTCCTAATTTTTTGCTGTTCACAAACTTCTGCTTTCATTTCTCTCCTTCTTTCTCCCACATTTCAGCTGGGCTGTCAGTTGGAAAGGCAAATATTGGTGTGCTGCTGCCCTACAGGGATTCACCTGGGTGTGCCTATGGAAGACACTGAGTTGGTTTGTGCTACCCCTGCCAGCTTTGCTCAGAGCATGTGCTGCTGTTTCCTGCTCCCACACAGGCTCCTGCTGATCCTTTTATTTACCCTCAAGCCACACTGGCTTGGAAGTGACTTGTAAACATGTGGTGGGACAGGCAGAAAGGCTGTTACAAGTGGTACCTTTGTCTCTGTCACGGCTGGCAGGGACCAGGCTGTCATCTCTTGGCAGTTCTTGTTTGGACCAAGGGGTCACTGTCAGTTTGGCAACCTGTCATTTTCAATCAGCTCTAAACTTAATTTAAGGATGAGGCTAAAAGAAAACCTTGGTTGAAAGACACAGAGCTTAAATCCCTAAATACCTCCACGACTGCCAGACCAGCAGAGTTTGTGTCAATAGCTGGCCAGGTGCTCCTGTCTGTATCTATTCATTATAGCAGATTTCTCTCAAAGTTGCCATCAACTCACACAGAATTTTTTTTTCTTTCTCTTTTCAGGTTTGAGGAGACACAATAGTAAATTGAACTCTATGCTGGCATATTCTGATTTTTTATAGTTGTGTATGATGACCAGTTCTATGAGATGTTTATAAGGACCAGCTGAAGTTGCCCTGAGACCTTGTTTTCCACTGTTTAAGAGGTGTTAGTAAACTCACTTTGACATGAAGACCTGTCTGTTGTGTTTGTTCTTACTTTACCTATTGGATACAGAGAAATCCTGGAAAAACTGCTGTTCAAACATCTCTACAGATTTGGAAGAAAACCACCAAGATCATTAGCTGGAGTAGCTGATGATATGCCAAATTAAAACTGTTCCTCTTACATTTTTAGGTATTGCTATTGGATGGTTTACAGCCTAACTTTTTGTCTTGAAGCTATATTTGAACAAGAATTTAGTCCATATTAAATTTCTGTTTACTCCCTGTTGATTTTAGCAGTGTCCAAAATACTGTGGGGACTGTAACTCTGTCTGTGGTTTCTGCCTAGTATTCACTTAATCGTGAATAAAAGTCTATCCAAATACTGCTCTTTATGCAAGAAAATTAAGAGGTGACTGTGGCAAAGACCATTTGAAATGGCTGCTCTTCATATTATTTTGAGATAGCTTTGTTTAGAATGGCTTTTTAAAGGAACATTTATGTGCACAAAATAAAAGAGGAAGCTATCAACTTGGTCATTCCAACTCAATATCCTTCTGAGCACAGATTTCAACAGTGTAGGATAGCTAAATGTAGTCAGTTCATCTGAGGTCATAAGTAATATCTGAAATACATTTCTGGCACTCTTCAGGGGATTTCTGTAAGTAGTGTAATTCTAAGTATAAGTCACTGCCAAACTGTCCAGTAATGCTCAGAAAGCACCCTCTGTTCTCCCTTGATTTTCTGTTGTACCTGACCTATACATGTCTCTTCAATTATTTATAAATGAATGGAGGAAATTCCTTAGTGTCAGCTCTATAATGAGGCTCAAGAGTCCACTGTGATTGCAGGAAATATTTTGGTGACTTCTTTGAATTTCAGAGTGACAATTAATTTAAAAATATGATAGATATCCAACCTCTAATCAATTAGCTTGGGGAATGCTAGCCAAAAATTTCAATGATTTTCCAGGCCAGAAATGCCACTCTGACTGCATAGCCTGAACTGAGTGTGGTTCTCCACACTACAAACTTCATTCAGTGGCTTCTACACCATGTAAAAAGTTTTGCATGAATTTTCTTTTTGGAAACATCTAAGTCTTTTGATAATTTGTAACTTTAATACACATGCAAACATTGGATGTAAGGGCAGACAGAAGATGTTGAACCTTACAACTTATATCTTCATGTGTGAATATACATAAAGAAATAGCTTTATGCATAATCTCAATCATAAATGTGTGTCTCTGTGAAAATGTGCACGTTGGTGTGAAGGGAAACACCACCATGATCCACGTTTACATCCCCTGAGGGCACGAATTGCCCTCCTCTGCTACAGCCTCCTGATATTCTCTTCCAGATTTCTACTTCATCATATTTCTGCATATTTCTTTATCCCCTGTTATTTGCAGAAGTTCCTTATTGCAGCTGGTTTGAAGGAAAAAAAATTCCTAAAGAAACTATTCTTCATTGGAATTTGATGATTTACCATTTAAGCTGTCATGTTTGATGCAGATCTGTTCAAATAAATTCGGGTGGTGGTGATATTTTGGTCAGCTCCTCCTCCTGGCACCCTGACAGTCACTCCTGGCAAGACCCAAGGCAGGCAACATGACTCCCCCAGAACTTTACAGGAGGAAAATCTTCTTGATTGTTTTGGATCTGTATGATTTAATCTTTTAATGAAAAATTTCAAACCTGAGCTTTTCAGTTATGAGCTGGAAGTTGGCCAACACCCAAAGAATCAGGAATCTGGGGTGAGTGACAGCTTTTTTCATGTAGCTTTGCTTCTCATATGATATATCTGTCAGGTTAGAAGGTAGATCTGAACATAATCTGGATACTTTCCAACCTTTTCTATCTCATTTCTCTTAACATTCAAAATAAAAATTTGGATTTATTATTTCATCTTAAATTTTTATGTTCTTTTTATTTACTAATTGACTTAAGATTTCTTAAATTATGTTTTGTTTAACTTAATATTCCAACTTATTTTCAGACAAGGAAAGAACAAAGCCTTCAAACCTGGACGAAACAAGGAATGTTTTAAGTAATCTATCATCAGAACAAAGCCCCAAAAAGCCAAAGACAACAATAAAAGTCACCACACCAAAACCAAACAGCAAAATTGCCGGAGGCCAAGAGAATTTTGATTTCAAGTCACAAATTTGTAACTGTTTGTCACAACTTCATGTTTATTTGAAAAAATATTTAGATCTACAGCTGCTAATACCTGCATGACACTGCAGTTCAAGTTCCCTGCAAAGAATGTTATATCTTTTAGAAAAAGAATAAAAACACAGTGTAAACCAAATAAATATTACAATATGCTGTGGGAAACATTATCCTTTCAAAACTACTAAATAAAAGAATTTCCATTTCTCTGACTCAGTCGACATATCACACATTTCATCTAAGACGAAAGAACACTTATCTTTGAAGCATAAAATAAACATTGCTAAATGAAAGCTTCCAAGAGTAAATTCCCCTCTGTTCCAGTAAGCTAGGATCTGAGTTTCATGGCTTGTTTCACAACAATCTGCTCAAAAATGACTAAAGATATTCTGTAATTTTTTAGACCAACGCATTCTCCTTGGCATGGAATGTAAAGCAGCAGTGACAGTTTCTTCTGCAACAAGAGTAAAAAAGGTGAAAACAGAAGGCACTGGAAACTGAAGATAAACTGACAACCTCCTACCAGATTACTTGGAATATTGAGTCCCACTGAGCTGGAAGAACAACACTTAACATCATAGGGGAAACATTTGATGGATTTGATCAATTTTCCTCCCTTTCAATAAAAATTTGGTAGGAGCACTGTTGTTAAATAACTTGAAAAGATTAGAATATAAAAGTTTTTGTCATCCTAAATAGAGAATGGCTTTGGATTATCACACAGGTTTTAACTCTGGAAATAACTTCTTTTGTTCGAAAATTCATTTTTGGAGTTAGCCTTTCATGCCTGCCAGTTTTCAGTGTTGAGAGGAAAAATCAAGGCACTTTCCTCTTGCAGTTCTTAATGAGACAGCCTTGACATCTGGAAATTGGAGACAATCTTTAATGGTTGTGAACTGCTAATGACCAGGAAAGTGTTACTGGAATAGCCTGACTTCCTTTGCAAATGGCATCTTGGTTTAATGAAGTAGCTCCAACTGCTCCTTCTCTTCACTTTTTAAAGTGAAATTCTTTCCCAGGATTTTATCTGAATGTAAAATAAACACTACTCCTTTCTCTGCTTTGTGTTATGATTCACAAATATGTGGCTGCTCTAAAAAGGAAGGTTTAAACATAGAAGAGGCTGAGTCTTGGCTATGATGAGTAAGTCAACTATGTGAAAAAAATAAATTTAAACACCTGGACAGATGTAGGTCTATCCTCTTTGGGAAGAACATAAGTGAGGAAAAAATCATGCCCTTCTATACATTTATATATTTCTGCATGTGTCTCTGTGTGTGTGCCTGTGTGTTTATTTAATTTTTTAAAAATTTCATTACAACAGGTCCCTATCTGGAAAAGACACACAAGGCACAGAAATACCCAAGAATACTGAAAATTTCACTGCAAGAAAATGCAGTGTGAAAAAACTGAAGGTATTAATTTCCAGACTGGAATTTTGCAGGTGCCTGAAAATATATGTAAAGGAGATTAAAGGATATAACTGTTTATCTCAGAAAAAAACTTTGCTTAATATATATTAACTTCACAGTTAATTGTAAGGAGAAATTTTATCTGCTTATTTTTTATACCACATCCAGCACTGGTACCTTGTGATCTGTCATAGAGGAAAGTGCCCTGGAGTGGCAAGAGGTATTTAATTACCTGAGGTCAACAGCAGAGCTCTCCTGCAGCGTCCATCCAGGGCCTCTTAGGGTAAAATTATTGTACTTTCAGAAAACTTGAGTGTGAGGCAAACATTAACACAAATGAAAGTCACCAGAAAATGAAAGCAAATTTTCCAGTATATCCATGTATGAAACATGTAATTTTATTATAATTAAGGCAAGAGATGATTTCCTAGACCAGTCCTGCCTGATGCCACAAGTGGATGAACGACTGAGTGAATGAGCCAGAGCCCTGTCTGCTTCTGAGAGTGGAAGGAGCACTGGTGGAAGGTCATTGATGAAGCAGCATTCAGCAAAGGAGCAGCCAGGTAAATCCAAGGGCTGAAAAAATCCATGGCAAAAGGTTCCTTGATGTCAGCAGGTCTCAAATGATCTTTGATGGACCTGAGAAGAGATAAGATTAAGGTGAACCTTCCTGAAGAGAAATGTGGCAAAGGTTGCACTGCCTTTGAAAAGGGCTTATTCTTCATTTCATAAAGATGTATTTTATCTAAATTTCACCATCTGTTCAGCATCCTCAAAACTCAGCTTGAGGGGTGATTTGTGCTCTCTCTTGCTTCATGATGCACCTGGTATGCTGATCCTTTCTGGGGACACTTCAGCCTCCTGACGCCTCTTTCCTGCTGCTCTTCATTTCTGCAGAGAAATGAAGGATTTGTTTACGGCTGCTTTGCAGGCTGGAGCTGGAGGCTGCAGGGCAGCACAATTTCTTTATAGGTCCAGTTATTCCCACAAGCATTTGGAGCCATTTTGTATGAATTTGGTACAATATGGTAAATTAAACAGAGGAAGTGCTGTCAAACTTCAATGGGAATCCAAACCCCACAAATCTGCACTGAAAACACCCATGGCAATGTGCAGAAGGCAGGACAGAGCTAAGAGGCAACAGTGAAAGGAGGATTTTGGGTGAAATACACTGATTTCCGTCCAATTCAGTGACTTCTGTCCAATTCACAGATGTAGTAAAGAAATTTTAAAAAAGGTTGGAAGGTACTGGAAGGGATTATTAATGAGAGATGAGCCTCATTAGGATCCCCTGCAGGTTCAGAGATCATTTCTTGTTCTTGTCAGCTCTCAGAAGCTCAGATGCTTCTGCAGAGCTCAAAGTACACAAGGTGCTGGGTTTTGACAATTAGTTTCAGAAACAATCTCCTGTCTTCTCAATTTCCAGTGCTTCCTTGCTTTTGTCATGCTGAAACGTCAGCTTCTCTTGTGTTACTCCAATTTGTGCCTGCTCTTCTGAAGAAAGACTGGAATGTGACAAGTTTAATTTAGTTGGAAAATTTAGGGTGTGGCTTTAAATTTGAACGAAATTTTTAACTTAAATGGTACCACACAATTGTCTGGGAAACTTCTCCCCTAGTCTGTGTGAAAGAAGATAATTTGAGCAATTTTTCCCTTTTCTACTTCGGTTTTTTACTTGGAAAAGTTGTTGGCATGAATGTGGAAGATGGGTAAAGAAGAAAGGCCTGTGAGCTGAAAGGCAAATGCAGGGGTTGATGAGACATTGTGGGGAAAACATCAAGAGCACAAAGGGGTTAAATGTGGTTGTGTCAAACACAACCACAGAGCTGTCCTTAAGTAGGAGGGGATGGGTTGGCTGTGGAGTTTAAAAGGAAATTATGAGATAAAAATGATTTCTTGTGAGACATCCACCTAATCTGAGGAATTTCATTTACTGTAGTAGAGCCAATTGAATGAAATGCTTACCATGATAAATCCTAAAAATGAGGACACATTTGAATTTTAAAAATTGAGACATGCTCAACAAACATGAAGAAGTTGACATATGAAGAGCTGACACTTTTAACAACCAAAGTGCCCATCTCTTCTGAAAAACTTGGAATAGGTTTTAGGTAAGTGTATTCCTAGAAAATGTAAGAACACTTTTTGCATCTTGTATTAATTGGTTATCAGTAAAATGCTTTAACAAATATTTCCCACATTTTCATCATGATTTTAAGGTTCTTTTCCAAGTATGCAATTAAAATTATCATTTGTGTAACACTAGAATATGCAGAAACAAAGAGTGAGATGTTTCAGAAAATCAGCACCTGAAAATGCAAATTGATCCTAACTCAGATGCTGTTAGGGACAAATTCTTCACTACCTACTTAATCAGATACCCTCATTAATTTCTTATTTTGTTTCAGAAAGTCTCAGCCTCTTAAGTGTAAACATACTCCAAGAAAAATACTTCTCCCTGGAGATGATGGGGGTTTGATGCAAATCTATTAGAACCAAAATTGTGTGGTAGAAATGTATCAGTTCCAGTAAAACCTTGGGAAAATTGTCTCAGCTCAAGGACAAAATCTCTGTTTAGTATGAAAGAAGGGTGCATTTGTCACTGTCACCCTCTTTTGGATTCTAAGCAAGACACTAAAAAATGTTTTAGGTTTGTTTTGTTATGGAATAAGAAATTCTGGAAAACTTACAGGTTTTGCAGGAGCTTCATTTTTATTCAGCCTGCACAGAGAATTTATATATTATCAGGAGTAAGAGGTCAATTGTAGAGGTGGGGTTCAAGTTATGTCTGCAGCTTAAACACACATACACACACATGAACTATGATGTATAGGCAAGCCTAATAATAATGATATTAATTTTTATACTAATTTTAATACTAAT
>VZRX01019005.1:0-17285 GCA_013398075.1 Notiomystis cincta | reverse complement strand
GTAATAGTAATAGTAATAGTAATAGTAATAGTAATAGTAATAATAATAATATATATGTGTTGTGGGTGCATGTGTTTGTGTAAGTGCTTGTAGACACACCAAAATGCAATTAACAAATATCACCAGATTTTTCAGTCATCACTTTGGGAACCTCAGACCCTGTGCATCCACATGACAAATTTTAATCAAAACACAATTGTTGCAATGGTTTTCCTGCGACTTTAGGGACCAAGTGCTATAAAAAATCCAGCCTACAGTCTTGTTCTCTGCTGTGATTTATTGCAGTGTTTGAATATTCAGGATGTTTTGCTAAGGGCAGAGCTCCCTGACAAATGAACAACACAGCACAACGCACTGACAGCTACTGAAGTATTTGTCCATCTGCTGACCCAGGGACACCCTTGTGTTTAGAAGGCTGGCAGCTCCTGACTGATTAAAATTATGCTGACTGCTTTGAATTGGACTCACTCATTTCCACTCAAAATTGTACACAGTGGCTGGAAAGGTGACAAGTCACTGTTGTATCTTGAGTGATTAAGTCCTAGTCAAGGATAACGACAGTAATAATGGGCTGACAAGAGAATCTTCACATAAATAAGAGTGGTAAAATCAACAGTGCTGTCAGCCTACTTGCACAGTTTCCTGCATGGAAATTTCAGAGCCTGAGATGAGCAGAACAGAAATAAAAAGCCATTGTGTTTACTACCCTGTCCCACATTAAACATCTGCTCTACAATGGCATCGTTTGCCTGCTAGTGGTTTTATACGATGGTGCAGCAATTACTTGGGCACTGCTCCTCTGAAGAATTGCTACCCAGCACCCTCGAGAGCATAATTGGGATTTAGAAAAAGATAAGAAGCTTATATGAGTAGAAAGATACTGTCAAGTCATATACATAAGCCACACATGTAAGAAATCTTTATCTGCATGTTTTCAGGCATAAATAAAATAGCAGATGACAGCAGCCAGAAAATTACTTGTAGATTTGTACACTGCTGTTTTTCAAGCACATCCCTAAATCTGATGCTGACCCATGTCAGAGATAAACAGCATAACTGAACTTCTCTGTACTTCAATGTGGCAATTTGTGTGCTTCTCTCATTGTTTTTTATCACCAGAAATGTGATAATTACCATGGATGTCTCTGTGCTGGATCTACAACATATCAAAAGAAGAGAGCACGTACATGTGGTATGGGTCAAATCCAAGTGTTTCCTTGGAGGTAGAAAGAAAATCTGGCATTTTGAAGCATTCAAGGAGTTTGGAAGGAGGTTTTCAAATATGTGTAAATATAAATATAAATATATTCCTTTCTACCAATGCCATCAGAACAAGATAAATGGGGAGGGATTTTGGGGCCAACAGGTTACACAGCCTGCGTGTGGAAGCACCTGCTTGTGGAATACATTACTACTTTTCCACAGTCACCAAATGACTCTCCAGTTGCTTGTTTCTAGATATTTGAGGCATTCACATTACCTCTACTCAGGGCCCTGGAGTGAGAATTTGTGATTTCTGATGAAATTTAACACTGTATGTAGCCTCATATACAGGCAGGACTTAAATATGACAGGAACAGCAACGTGTTATAAAGGTAATCATAAGATCTTGTTATAGCTATCAAGAGTTCCCAGCTGATTTTGCAAGGGTTTAAAACCAGACACTAGAGATGGGAGTGTAAGACCCTTGGTCCTTCCTGGCAGCAGTGGAGCCCAGAGAGAAGTGACCATGCTGGGACTGAGCTCCCTCTCTGCTCCCAGACCTGAGGCTGCATTTCAGTGACAAAATATTACTGCATTGTACTTGCTGGTGCTGGGCTGGCACCCAAACTTCACAGAATTGCAAATATCTCCTCTTGATATCTTTGTTCCTTGGTATCTCAGCTGAGCCTGTTCTGGGTTGGTTGTGTGTTCTTCCAGTTTATGTTCTTGGAACTCAAGGCCAATTTGTAGCTGATTGAGAAGAGTGTCAATGAATGTCAGCGAGTGGAAGAAATTCTTGTTATAATGCCAGTTGCCACCCCACATCCAAGTTTCCTCTGTGGCTTGTTACAGAATTAATTTTGTATGTGGATCTGGTATCACCAAGACTGAGAAGAGATTTTTTTTTGGAGACTAACTGCAAATGTGACAGCAATGAGCTGTAGCTATAAACATCAATAGAATTTATATGTATATAAGATAATTTCCTCAAAATTTCAAAGTAATATTTCCCTGAAAAACAAATCCCCAGAGTAGTGGTTGGTAGTATTGATACCAGTCTTCATTAATCTCAACTGAATGGTTCTGAAAGTAACACACTCTTGGCCTTTCCTGGATGAACTTTTATTGGATGCACTGTACCACAGCTCTCTATTTTCAGTTTGCTACCAGTAGCCTTGCACCACACATTCTGGAGGAGAAGAAGAGATTGAAACAGGAGGGAAAAAACAGAGATCATGTGTCAGACAAAGACAAAGAAGATAAAATACCTGCTTTGAGATCCTAAGGAACCTGACTGCATGAAAGTCACCTCCTTTATTAACACACTGACCTTTCAGATGAGATGCTGAGGAGCTGAAATGACATCACGGTGTCAAAGTAGATTCTAAAACTTCATTTTTCTAGGGTTGGAGCTGGCAAGAAATCAGATGCTGAAATGAAGCTGGGTTAGGGATTTATGAGGAGTTAAAATTCCAGCACCGTGGGAGACACTTTCTCTATATTTTCCATCCAAGTTGCACTCCCAAGATAAGGCAGACGCTCACAGATGAATGACTGCATGTATAACATAAGTACCCTCAGATTTAAAATTATCTACCCATTTTAACTTTGCACAACGGAACATTTCCCTCTGTAATACTCTGATGCAGAAGGAAGCCACACTTAGGCATGTGTGTCTAAGCCATCAGTCTTTTTGCAAATAATCAAAATGCAGAAGGAGCGAGTGAGATAAGCACCAGAAAAATCCACAGCAACTGTTAGTTTTCTCCCTTTTTCAGTGAAATTTGGGTTGCTGGATTTGGCCAGCAGTGTGTTAGTTACACTTTTTCTAATTGGCAGCTGATCAAAATTATTACTACTCTTTTGAACATAGGGAAAAAAGAAAATATCTGATGTTTTTAATTTCTCAAGCACAGGTCATTGTTAACAAGTGTTCTCAAGAGCAAACAGCTTTGCTCTAACCATAAAACCCTTGTACTTCATTACATTGTACAAATAAGTGGCTCACACTCTCCATTTTTTCTTCTCTCTGGCAGCCAAGAATTACAATGATCAGATTCACAGAAGTGCAGTGGCTTCAAGTGCAATAAAATGAAGTGCAGATTCTTTCCACTACTCAGTTTTCTGTGATGTGTTTATTATTTATTTTTTCTTTGGTCTTTAGCTCTTTATAGTGTTGTGTGTGAGAAAACAAACTCATTATCCTTGTTTGATCTCTCAGTAATTGTTTGGACATTTTATTTTCAACACTTCTGCTAACTCTCAATATTACTTATGCATAATCACTGCTTGAGTGCTATTACTGATTTCTTTTTCTCACTACTGTACCTAAACCTTTATATTTGTTAGTTTTCAATATTTCCATTACATTTCAGTTGAAAAATATTTTATGTGTCTGAAAGCCACTTATCACAGCCGAATTTGTATCTGCCTATCCCTTCCCTTAGTGGAGCTTCTTCTGAAGTGAGTGCCTGGCTCAGGGGAATCAGTAGGAGTTTTATCCTTCACGTTGTTGGGTTCAAAATGGAGCCCTACATTTTCTTGCTCTTAGAATTTTTTGTGTGCAGTTCTATCCCCATCCACAAGAACACGGAGTAACAATTTATGTTGGTCATTTTTCATTGAGGGAATGATGTGCTTCTAAGAAGAAGAAATATATTTTAAAATTCTAATCTGTCTTTTAAACTTTTTCCCATTAGATATTCCTTTTCCTCTCTGCATTCTGCCTCATTAAATCCAGCTGCAGAAGTAGATTCATTATCTCTACCTCTTGTTATTTGCATGAATTTTTTTACGGACTGAAATGTATTAATAATGGATGTGTGTATTTACTATAACAAATAACTTCATCACAAGTTCTGGATGCAGTGTTTTTTTACACAAGCATCAAACCCAAGTCTCAGAAATTACTCACAAAGTTTTTGCTTTTTAGGTAATATTTGAATGGGGATCAGGGATGGCTGCACCTCCAATCCAAATTTGATTTCCACATGGATGTTCTCCTGAACAGCCTTCTCAAAAGGATGGGATGAAAAGTTAATTGGATCTATTTTATTATTTTCCCAAATAATTTCATTTCAAGGTCCTAGTAGAGAACTCTCAAAAACTCATCTCTCACAGTTGTTCAGCATTATGATTTTCTTTCACCCCAAGCATACAAAAAACTTAGGGGTACATTAATGACAGGAAGGAGATAGCTCAATATTACAAATAGTTTAAAATATTGGTCTCTCAAAAAGATCTTTAGGTTTCTGAGGACAGTCTATTTGTTTATTTTTATGTTCCTCCCTCAGCTGGTTTATTCTTCCATTCTAGTGGCACCCTGGAATGTTGTTCATAAAACCACCAGCAGAGCTTTCTTTCATGGAAGTGTTGGCAGCAGAAAAAAAATAAACTTTCAACTTTCTCTGCTGGGTTTCTCAAGAAGGGTACTAGTGACACAAAATTCATTTACATTTAAATATTTTCAACTTTACAGTTGAACTGGCATGTAGACACTGGGGTTAGAAGGGATGAAAAGGGAAATATCCAGAATGAAGACAGGTGAGAATATTTTTGTGATGGTGATAATGAATATCTAACTTGAATGAAAAACACCCTGCAGGTAGAAAAAAGCATTGTGCTACAGGAAAGACTGATCAAGAGTTGCACATCCTTACAAAAATGATATTGGTGCTGTTGTGGCCACTATACTGTGAAAACAGAGATAAAAGTGAGACTTTAAAGCTTCAGGTGGTAAAAGGTTCAAAGTGGCCCTCACCCAGAGAGAGAGGCAGAACATTAAGCTGTGCCAGCCCCTTCAGAAGTCCCCAGCAATTCCCCTTTTTGGGAGGCTGTGATTTTGAGGGGCTCCAGTGGATGTACAGAGGTTTGGGGAGTGTGTGGGGTGCAAGTGGAACAGAGACATCGACAAAGTACAAAAGGCTTTCAGGGACATGGTCAGGCTGGAGCCCAGAGCAGTGAGAAGCACAGAGGGAACTTGGCTCTACCACTGCCAGGCACTAATGGGATAACAGCCCCGTGCTGGCTCTGGGGCATTTCCTGCTGACACACTGCTCACATCAGAGATGGCAGGCTGCCTTCATGGTTACCAGTCTTCAAAAATTACTGGTGGGATGAATTCCAAAGAATTTTGGAGTTCTTCTCCTAGTAAACTTGTATCTGTCCTCTATCTAAATCATGGATAAAATTGCATTTCAATGACCTCAGGAGTGATTGCTATCCTTGTATTTTGTCATGGACCAGAAACAAATGCTATATAATCAATTAATATCCAATTTTAGTAAGAGAAGAGAAATAGCTGCTGTGTACCCTGAAAGATCCAAAGTGCCAACAGGATCAAGAATGATGCTGTCCTCCAAAAGAACATAACATTTTTTTTCACCTGAGTCTTAAGCATATTTCAGAGATAAAATTTTCAATGTGTTACCTCGCACTTCATAAGAAAAAATGTAAATAAATGGCAGAAAAAGTACTTCAGAAATACAAAGGAAGGCAGAAAGAACAAATTAGGTTGCTTATGAACTACTTTTACCTTGCAGGGGACCAGAGCACTGGATGCTTTCTACAACACAGAACAAGTTGCTGCCCAGAGGAACATGCGTTTTAAGAAATTGCCGGCTGTTGATTTTCAGGTCCAACTTGCACAATATTTACCTTGAGATGAGCAGAGAAGTGAGATTAAAAGAGAGAACTAGGTGCCCAGCAAACCCTGAGGGGTTCTCTGTGCTGCTCAGTGCCTGCTCCTGTCACAGGTGCATCCAGGAGCCCACTCAGCTCTTTGGAATTGTCCACTGAGCCCCCAGTGGAGACCAAGGCTGCACCACCTTCAAGGTGCCAACCCACAGTGACCGGAACAGAGCCTGTTTCTACAGGAAATCCTACCTGCTTTGCCATCTCCCTTCCTCAGCAGAGGCAGGCTTTGGGCTGCCCTGGGTTCCCCAAAAGAGGCACTCCCAAGTCAGGCAGAAGGCATGGAAGGTGCCTGGGACTGAGGATGGTGCTCGACACAGCTCTGTGCTGCCGCGGAGCTCTGTGCCTGCCCAGAAGCTGCTGCTCGTTCTTCCTCTGCCAAGACTGCCCATGTCTGCTGTCCTGGGAGGTACAACCTGCCTGGTCACAAGCAAGGTGGGAAACACTTTCTAGGTAATAGGCTTTAAAGTCTTTCCAGGCTCTGTATTACCACAGTATTTCAACCTCAGCATACTAGGGGACAGCAATATACTACAGGAGTTATTTAACAAATCACACTAAGAAATAATGCTGTTCTATCCCCAGGAAAGTTTTCCATCATTTTGTGCAGCTTATTACAAGCACCAACTAATTACAACTTTGACATGCACTGGCCTAGGTCCAAATAACTGAAATTCCACAGGATGAGCAGGCTGTCATTTCTCAGAAGCATGAGAAAGAGAAGCAAAAATGTCTGTATCTTCTTCCTCAAACTGGCTTCAAAATTTAAACCTAAAGGAAAACCATAGGATTATACTTCCTTTGAGTACCCAGTGGTCTAGCACACATATAAAATCTTAAGTGGAAAACATTTAAAATATGTGATAACTGTGATTAAGAGCAGAATTTCAGTAAAGAATTTTCAGCACTTTTTGAAGTTCTCTTAATATATTTCATATGAACATGAAGAAGAGATTATACTCTCATAAAAAATGTTTGATCAAATGGCTTCCTTGGCAATTGCTTCTTATCTAGCCTTTTTCACTGTAAAAAATTATAAGAAAAGTGCTTTATTCAACTAAGCTATCTTGTAAAAAACCTTCAAGTATCCAGAAGAGACATCTTATATAACTTTATAAAGAAACTGATTGTCTGATAATCAAAATAAATCATCTTCCGTGGATTTAACCATGAAAACAAAAGGTGCATTTATGCCAAACAGATTTCAAACATGAATGCCTGATTTGTGTAGTGTATTTCATTGCATACCAATGGTTTGGAGGCAGCACAATCACTTGGCACTGTTTCCATTCAGTTGCTATAACAATTGCTTTCTGTTATAATTGATTTTGCCTGTTCCCCTGCAGATCGTGTTGCCAATCCACGGTTTTACTGTGTGCAGCCCTCCCAGTGCCACAGGCAGAGGTTAACTGGGTTTCCAGCTCTGGATGTGGTTGATCCCTGACAGGGAGCCTTCCCTGGGTGAGCACAGGGTACCAGGGCAGCACAGGAGCAGCTGAGAACAGGAGCAGCCCTGGTTTGGTGTGCAGGTCCTGTCAGGAGAGGCCTGAGGGCTGCTCTGCTGCAAAGTTTAAGCCCTTATGTTCCTATGGAAAAACTGCTCCTTCAAAGCCTCTCAGCCTTTGGAAGAACCTGCTTCCACACATCAGCAGTGAGCAATTGGAGGTTAAATGTGCCAAGGACTTGCTTTGCATTTAGCTTGTCCCATGCTCACTACAGCACTTGAGGGGGAGGATGGGATGGCACAGATGAGACCCTGAACATGGGCTTCATTTTCTGTGACACCCAGCTGGAGGAGCACCCCACTGAAAGAAAGTGAGGAGAGGAGAGGAAGAGCCAAGAATCAGGCACATGATATTTTTGGAGTTTGGTGTGGTCTGCAGGAGGCCTGTCCATGAGGAGTGATGAAGAATTGGAGCCCCAAACCAGTGCAGATGAGATCTGAGGAGAGGACAGTGCTTTGGGAGGGACGTAAAGGAACAGAAACTATGAACTGGGCAAAGAAAAAGGCCTTGAGTGGGATGGTAGGGTGGGGCTGGTGCAGGGAGTTGGGAGGAACAAGAGCAGAAGCCATCAGTGTTAGATGGACCTAGGGGAAAAGGGCCACGATGAATGGAAATTCTCACTTGGAGCTAAACGTGAGAAATGAAGAAAATGAACAAAATGAGCCTGTATTTTACTGCTGGCAGATGAAGTGGGGCAGTGAGAAGGAAAAATGTCCCATGCTGGTGAGCTGCTGCAGGGCTCCAGTGCTTGGCCTCTGACTTTGCCCCCTTCAGGCAGGCTCCTTTCCCCACCTGGTCTGGTTGCAGCAAGGGAGTCCCCAGAAGCAGAGGCTGAAATCTGCCCCATTTATGTGGGTGGTACCAGAGGTGAGAGCAGCAGCCAGGACTGAGACCTGCACATGCAGGGGGTCAGAACAACCTCCCTGCTGGAGAACCACAGCACACCATGGAGTTCATGCCAGCAACTGGAAATAAAAGAAGTTCATGTCTGGTATTTTAAAAGTTTAGAGATCTGCCCAAAAAAAAGGTGTCCCCAGAACCTGCCCGGGAACAGAGTGCTGTGAAAGCTGCACCAGCCAAAAACGAGGAGCTTTCAGAACCAAATGCACATCTATATTCAGCAGTCCCTTCTTCAAGGCACTAAGGGACTGGGTTTTGGGACAGATCAGGGTTTTGCTGGGTAGAAAATGCCCAAGTATTTAATTTTTCCCCACTTTGTCATGGTTTCACTTGTGGCAAGAGATTAGGAAGAAGTGAATGAGTGAAGGAGGGAATGCAGGTGTGGAAGGATGGTCTCACACTGAAATTCATCAGCTCCCAAGAGATACCAAATCTGTACTGCACAGTTGTCACTGCCTACCTGGGAATTCAGACACTGTGAATGACCTTTCAAAACCAGGGTGGTCCAAGATTATAACATTTCTAGGGCAGTTTAACTTAGATTTGGCCCATTACTCACTACAATAACAATCCAAATAATCAGTGAGTAGTCCTCAGAGTATTGTCATGAGGACAAAAGTCCAAAGAAATAAAAAAATTACCCTGTTTTGCACATTAAGCAATTCAGGGTTTGGCATACAAAGAATATCTGACATCTGTGAACTCTCAAAACAATTTTGAACCTATGTAGGGGAGTTTTTGTTCCAAATGTTGTCTGTAGAAGACAAAGCTCACACTAATGATATTTGTTGCTAGTACTGTGCATGATAAAAAAAGAACAAACAAAACAAACCAAAAGGCTTCACTGTTCTCCAAGCAAGGAAGGTAGAAGCAGATATTTGATTATTTCAGACATATTTAAGCTGGAATATGTCCCTGCAATATCATCTCCATAGGAACAGAGATAAAATAATGATAGAAAAATGTCCAAGAAAGTGGACACAGGATCAGTTACAAAGAACATATAAGGCAAATATGAGATGTGAGGTGTCATGGATAATGGAGCACTGTGCCCCTGTTCTGAGAACTTTGTATTTTACGATTGAAAACAATTTCTCTTAAATGCCATAAATACCCAGCCCAAACCTAATAATTTTCCTCTTTTGTATTTCATCACAAAATGGCATTTTTAGGTCATCCAGTGGAGCTAGTAAGAAATATATGAGTATGCAGTTCGAGAAGAATTTAAGAATGTATGGAAAGGCAAAGCCTTCCAAGAATATTCAGAAGTAATATTGGTTATTGCTTGCAGTAGATCTAAAAGCAGCTACTCAGCTCTCCTCCTCAGCACAGCACTGCACTAAATCAATTACATCACCAAATGAGCTTTTGAATCAAAAGCAAAAGCTTTACTGAAGAAAACAACAAAGAAAGTGGAAACTTCACTGGTGACTTTTGTATCCTGTTTTAATTCTTTTTTTTTTTTTCAACAAAGTTTTTGAAAGTAGTTAATATACCATGGCAGTATTTTGAATCACCCATCTGGATGGATTTTGTTGTGTAGGTTTTCTCAGAACTAGTCATTTAACTCTGCCACAGCAGTGCTGTGCATATGTCTCCCTGACAAGAAATTTCCATTACCGTTTTTAGAAAATAACCAGAAATGACCCCAAAGTCTCCCTTCTGTGTGATAATACTGCTTGTATATCTCCTATTAAACACAGAGAGATAGAGTTCTTGTTCTTTCACGTGGATTAATTTCCATTTATCAATCCTGAATATCATCTCATCTTCATCTAGTCATTCAGCACTGGGAATTTTCTACATTTCTGCAGGAATTCAGCTTCAGAATTAGCTATCCTGAATAATTTCATAAATTCTGCAAAATTGGTTCCCCACTGTTTCCCTTTTGTTGTTATCATTTGTGAATATCCTGATAATGACAGGTGCTATTACATAGCTTTTGAGCCTCTCAATAATACAAAACGTTCATTTATTAGCATATGTTGTTACAACAGGATAGAGTCAAAAATTATTTTGGTTAATTGAAGGAAAATTTCTTCAGTAGCTTTTGCTAAAAGCCCTTGTTGACCTATTTTCTTAATCTCACATATACTGGAATGACAGGCCCACCTATCCAGTAAACTGCCATCTTCACAGAATACTTGTAGTTTCACAACTCCTGTGACTCATCCCAAATCTATAATTTCATCCATATTTATTAATGCCATTTCTCATTACAGTTCCTTGCCAATCTGGCTGATGCTAAAGTCAAAAGAACTGGTTGGTCTTTCCAAAGATGACCTGAGTCAACCTTTAAGATACTGATGGTATCCTATTAATAATTTCTTTTATTTCCCTGATTCTGGGCCTGGATCAAGCAGCAGGTAGGTTATTTGCTTAATGGTTTGTCAAGTCTATGATTATACAGAGTTCACAGGTGTGAGTTTCTTTTGCAAAATGGGAGCTTTCAGAGGTTTGCATTCAGTTTCTGGATTTCTGAAATGCCTGCTGTTGATGATTCCGGCTGACACAATTTCCCATGGTCCTCATCTCTGCTCTTCTTCAACAGTGATAGATTCCCCACCTTCCTTTGCAATAAGTGAGAATCAAAGCTTTTCACCTTCATGGTCTATTTGTCCTACTGGCTCTGGCAAGCTCCCTCTTTCTGATATGTTTGAAGAAGTTTTGATTATTGGCATTTACGTCTTCACCAACTTGCTCCTATCTATTTCTTTTTTCTGGCTGCCTTGCTGTTCATTGCTATTTTATTTGCTATATATTTTATTCAAGTGGATACCACTGCCACTTCTGCAGGTGTTAGATTTTTTTCACTTTACTCTTCTGTTCAGATATACCAGCTTTAAGGTGTGGGAATGGTCCTTTTAGGCTCCAAGCTTCTAGTATAATGTGTTTTAATAGCATTTTACCTCATTGTCTGCTCATGTTAAATGTCTCCTTAAAAAGATTACTCATTTTAGGGTAGTTTTTTCCTTTCCAACATTGTATTCTTCTGTGAGGGATATCTGTTTTTTCCCTCTCAGTACCACTATTAAATCCATAAATCTTCTGGCCACTGACACTGGGTGACTCTTCCATCTGGACATCCTCAACCTCCAGTCCAGAGACCTCCTCAGAGATGATCTTGGCCACTTGTCCTCCTGTGGCTCTGTGGCCTGCTTGCCCTAAAAGCAGGCATTAATGGGGTGACTGCATCTTGAAATTAAATTTAGCCAGGGTATATGAGATAAGTGATATCTCCCAATGCTGTTCTCTGTTTTCTGCCCTGATTTGCCTCCTTCCAAAATGATTTTCAGTGCAACTCTCAGAACTCACTCCCACTGACAAGCCTGCAGGAGGAAGACAAACTGTTTAGAGACATTCATCTTGCTGATTTCTCTACCAGTCATCTCCACAAAGGGAGAAAAACTGCAGAGTGGAAGGCAGATGATGCAAACGTGCAGAGTCTTTGCCTCTTTCCTGCCTACCAGAAGACACTTCCCTTCCCGTGCTTCCAAGTGCACATCGCTCCTTCTGCACTTACCTGAGGCTCAAGAACAGTCACAAAACTCTCACGGGAAAAGCTCCCCAGTTCCCACAGTTTAAACCAGTTCAGGACTGAAGAGGTTTAATCCCCTGATTCCCATCCTGGTGAGAAAGCCCAGCACAAGGTTGCAAACACCTGTGTGAGGTGAGATCCTCACCTGCTGCACTCTGCAATTCCGTACCCAGCTGAGTGCGACTCACGGCGTCTGACAGGGGGCTGCTCCAGCCCACTGAGCAAAGGTAGAGAGGACATCAGGGCAGCTTTTGGCTCCTGCTGTTTCCACTCCAGTACCTCTGGTGTTATTAAATATGTTCATGCTTATTTTAGTACTTTCCTTCATTTCCAAAGCTTTGCAATTCCCTGGTCACTCTTCGATCAGGCCACTTTCCTCTTCAACTTGATGGGTTTGGGGTCAGTGCCTCCCAGGCAGTTTTATGTATTTGATAGATGCATACACTACTCACACCCATGCTCTTACCTTAGAAACTGTGGTTAAACAGGCCACTTGCCAAGAGTGTGCCATGCAGGCACCCCCAAAAAAGTGCAACTCAGGGATCTCTGGCTCAGTCCACAAAGGAAAAAGAGACAGTGAGTCATTACCCCACTTATTTTCTTGAAGACAGAGATGAATTGGTCCAGGTGAGCATAGGAAAGGTGCCTGCTTCTTTTTGCATCTCTCTGGACTATCCTGATCTCTGTCTCAAGCAGTAAGGTTTTTCCTCTAGTGTCTCACAGAAACCCAGTGCTCTTCCCCTGATGCTGAGTAAGACTCTCCTGCAGATAATTTGTATTTGGTGCCTGGAAGAGAAGACCATTAACCAGCTACAAGTTCATTTCTAACTCACACCATTTGGTTAGTCAGGAACAGTCAATGGAGAATGGAGACACAGAACTGCATCTTGTAGCTGTTCCCAGCAGGCTGCATCCCTCCCATGCCAAGAGGGAGAGTGATACACAATCTGTCTTCAGTCACCCAAAGCCATCGTGGACTCCTCCTCCATCGAGGGGACTGTGTTGATAACTCATCTGCTGAATCCAGGCCCCTCTCCTCATGCAGATGGTTAGACATCCCATCCTTCATTCTTATGGATAGCTCAGCTTGATGTACTCTTCAAATTCTTGTGTGACAAAAAACTTGTTTTTTTCTTTTTCTCTTAAGGAGAAGAAATTATTCATAAAAATCTATGAATCCATGTAGACTAAAAATAAAGAGATATATTTTTTTTAATTCTCTTTCACTTATTTTATCCATAATGTAGAAATTGAAGATGACAGGTGGCTGGGAAAGTCATAAGGATTTTGTGACATGAAAACAATGAAATCAGCTTTTATCATTAAACTTTGTGCTGTCCCATGGAGGAAAGTAAGAGATTGCTGAAACAAAGTGGTCAGTAGGCTGAAAATGATCCTAAAGTACCTTAGCTGATCCACACTAAATCTGGCATAGGGTAGCTTGTTCCAAAGCTTCTCACATTTCTGTGAGCACTGAAACAGAGAAAAGCCTCTGAGCCTTCCTTTAGAGACTCCTAACTTCCTTAAGATACCAGAAAAAGGAAAAGACTGAAAAGAATTGACTGTGAGAGGAAGGTAGAAACAGTTAACACTGAAAGAAAAATAAAGTTTTAAGAAAAACTAAGACACTCAGGTGTTGGCTTGTCAAACAAATTGTATTAGTAAACAAGGTACATTGTAGAAACAGGAAATAAACATTTCTTAAAATCAAATTTTCTCCTCACTACTATAAAATAATCAGATTGATGAAATGGAAGGGGGACATTTATCGCCTTTCTTTACAAGATGTCATGTGAACTTCTCTCTCCTGCCAATTAGTATTGATCTACTTCACTTGGTGTTTCCATTCTAACAATGAAGTAATAGAAACTGAAACATAATTTGCTGAAATAATTTTTTCATTAGACTGCACCAGACTTAGTCAATACCTTAACACAGTTGGCAGTTCATTTCTTGCAACGATATCTAGTAGTGTTGTCACATGGTTTAGATTTTCATTTAATATCTTTATAAAAATAAGCTAGTCTGCAAAATAAAACATGTTTTACAAAAGACTTTTGTGTTCAAGTTGCTGCAAAATTAAGTGACATATGGATAGAGGTAAATGCTGGATGATAAACTGCTTTAAAACAATGATGATTTTTGCTCTGGCTTTGAATTGTTGCTTTTTTTGAAGCAGAAATGAGATGCATCTGCTTTCAGAGACAAGCTAGAGTCACATTTATATCAAATCCAAGAAAATAGACTAGGCAAGCTAGCATAATAATTTTTTTTGACCTGTGCTTCTTCAGAAAATGTTTTCTGTGGCTATAACTCCACACCATTTCAGAAAGTTATCTCATCAAATCCTTGGTTTGATCTTTCAAGCAAAAGATCAGCACAGGGCCTTATGAAGAAATGCAAATGGCCTTCCATTATGTAATTTCTTACCTTCTATTTTCAGGGTTTTCATTTCTATCTCTCCATTCCTTTAACAATTTTCTGCTTGTAATTCTGTCTTTTGTTTTACAGTCAGCTTGTAAGCTCCAGGGACAGAAATCCTTCTTTGTTCTGAAACTGGGCAGGGTCTCACTCAAAGGAGTCGAGGTCTGGGTCTGGAAACATGAGTTTCATGGTGCAAAGCCACCAGACCCAACAGCTCTCTTCCCTGCAGGTTTTCTCAAGAACTTCAGGGGTGACTGGCACAGGTTTAGTTGAGACAACTCAGAAAGGTTTGATCTGCTTTGCTCTGTGGGCAGGGCTCTGCCTCTGAGATGGCCAACAAAGCTTCCACTGCAGCCACGTTCTGACTGTGGATGCTGTTGGGATCTGACTCCTGGCAGCAAATGGTGGAACCTGGCTGTGAATGTTGTGAATTGTTCCTGGATGCTGCTGGCCTTATCACCTGAATCCAAGGAGACTGCAGAGGAATTATAAACAGGCTTGATGTATGGAGACACAGATCTGTGCAGACACCTGGGACTGTAGGTCCTCACACTCAGCTGAGTAAATGTCACACTTAACGCCTTAATCTCTGCCTGCAGATTCCCTTTCCTTAATTTTGAACCTGCAATATCAATGGGAGTCCAGTTGCTCTGATCCATTACCCCAAATTAATGAGGAAAGATCCAGTACAAGAAGGGTCTCACAGGTCCTTCTCTGGGTCTATGGAAGGACCTGCTGGGGTGGTTCTGGAGGAGGTTCTGATCAGAGGGCTGGATCTCCTCTGCTGTGGAGACAGGCTGAGACATTTGGAGAGGCAAAGAAGGTATCTCAGCCTTTTCCTCATCCTTGGTGACAATGTTCCCAATAGAGGGTGGAGATTTACCTTAGCCCTTCTTATGCTGTTAATGTATTTATAAAAACATTCTTTATTACCTTTTGCAGCAGTGGCCTTGCAGAATCTGTGTGTTTTAAAAGGCTAGCTAACATAAATGCATAAATAAATACATCTTAAAAGTAAATTAAGAGTCAGGCAGTCTTGAACATGAAAAAAATATGGCTGTAGATTTGAAGTATGCTGGTCAAGCTTTCCCAAAAAGATCAAAACCAAGGTAAAAGCAGCCTCAGTAATTACTTTGGCACTGAGATACAAATGGATTTCTAGAAGCATCTAAGCAAAATGAAGAAACTTATATTTCATTGTGAATGTAACCAAAGGACAATTACAGACCACACCAGGCCACTAATAACCTCACAAAAGCATGAGAAAATCTGAAAACAGAAAACCATTAGGGGAGTCTTCTGAGTAAGGAACACTGAGTATACAGGAAAAAGCCTCTAAATATATGCTTCCACAGGAATCTGTGAAAATTAAAATAGAAGTCTAGTCTAAGGGAAGGTTAGTAACACAAAGGTTAGTGTTTTCCATTTTATTCTCAATAACAGAATTCCATCCTCTTCTACTAACACTAGTCCTGTGTTCAACAAGTTAATTTCATGACAGATAAGTAGACATTCTGACCAGTTCTGTCCAGATTTATTGCTTTCCCCCCTCTAGAGTAAAACTATTAATTTTAAAATTCAATGCTAATAAAGAAATTAAATTAACTGTTACTGAGTGAGTTCAAGCAGCATGAGGCTCAAGAGCAGCCTTCCAGATCAGTTGTTTTCTCTTCTGGGTATTCAGTTGTACTTGTCATCAAAGCACCATTATCCAAAGCACTGCCAGAAGTCACAGGGTTTATCTTCAATTTACTATTACTTCATTTTTCCCTTTGACTCTTGAAATAGTTTATGGGAAGGTTTCAGCAGGTAACCACACAGCCCCAATGGCACTTAGTGGCTAAGGTCTTAAGTGGTCTTAATAGTGGTCAAAAAATAATCTAAGGTCAGTGTTCATTAAAAAGCAAAAAACATAGAGGCTTCTTCACATCTTCAATTAACACAGCAGTCACTATTCAAATAGCAAAGCTTCAGACTTAATTTTGGAACTTGAAAAAATAAAAATCTAAATATATAGAATAATGCAACCCAAACAACACACCCACTTACTGGCAGCTTTCCTTCAGCTACAAGAAATTAGACCTTTATGGGAAGTCTCCTAACTTTGAGTCAGGCTAGCCATGGGAAATCATTGCTTCTGATTCTGTTGAATTTATTAAGTTGCAGCAAACTATCTTTCAATCAGAGATGTTCAGGCAAAAGGCATCATTACAGAATGAAGGGAAAGGGGGAATTAGTGTAATATTATTTAAGTCTGCTCATAATTATAAGCCATAGATTCTAAATGTTCCTTTCATTCCAAAGGGAATGTGAACAAATAATTCAATAAGTCATTTGAAAATATATACAAACCCAAAGATTTTCAGATTCTTTTGAGGAAGTAGATCTGATGTATGTTGTGAATGACTGGTTTCAGATTCTTAAACAATCACCATCATAGTTACTGGTGAAAATCAGGTTTTAATACCAATTTGTGTAAGTGCAACTTTAACAGATTTTCACGACAAGGTTCACCCTCTTACTTCCCACATCAATGAAACAAATATAGGAAAATTGAATTAGAATCTATTTAGAATTATTTACACAAAGACCATGGTTACAAAAGGGTAAGAGTGCAAAGGATATAGAAAGGGTTGAGCAACACTTAATTACTGACTAATTTAACATTAAAAAAATAGCTATTCAAGGGGATTTTCTACAATTATAACAATTAGAGATTCATGATAATACCATTCATACCAGAATCATTCAAACACATGCATAGAGGCAAAGAGATACACAGGTCTATATCCACGTGTGTAAAGGTACCCATCCAAAATTCCCCTCAGGCTCAGTGCATACACAAATCAAACCCCTTTGCCTTTCTCAAGAGACAAGGGTTGCACCTCCAGGAGTGTCTGTGTGTGTGTGGAGGGACAGTTCATCACCACAGTGCAAAACTCCTAATGGAAATGGACCCAAAAAGATGCCTCTGGGTGCAATTTCTAGGAAAACTGGCTGAGGAAGGCGCGGAAGGCGTGGAA
>VZRX01019002.1:33431-45951 GCA_013398075.1 Notiomystis cincta | reverse complement strand
TGAAACATGTTCATGAAGGGTTAGGAGGATTTTGTATTTCTGTTATTTATTCTACTGTTATTAATTTCCCAGTGACTCCAATGACTTCCTAAATAAGCAGAGATTAAGGTGTCACCTTAATGAACTCTGTACTCTTGAGTTCATTACGTTTTCCATTCTTTTCATTAAAATGGGTGTGGATGTTTCTCAAAGCTCCTCCCCTCCACCTTTATTTTTTTCATACAGATTTGAAAGTGAATGATGTGGTTCCCTGGGTCCTAGACCTTATTTTGAACAAGCACATCATCAGTCCCAACCCGCATGTTAGGCAGGCGGCTTGCATCTGGCTTCTGTCGTTGGTGAAGAAGCTGAGCACCCACAAAGCAATTAAGGTAAGAAATTTCCTAACACTGGCTCCTTGTACCTAGTTTTGCTTCTCACCTTGTTTCTGTCCCTTCTTTCCCCTTCACTTCTATTGCCTCTTTTCTCTCTGTGCTGGTGCAGTCCTTACTGAGGTCTTTTTCAGACATGGCCCATCTTTTGTTTCTAGAGGAACAGACTCTCTGGCAGAAGAACAAGGGTGTTGGTCACCTTTGTAAAGATCTGACTTGCATTGAGCCGGAGTAAGCTCACTGTAAATAGCTGTTGTAAGATGAAGTAGCAGTACATCTTCCCTTGGGAAGAAGAGATTGGTATCTGTATAGTGTTTAGGCTTTATATTTGGAAAATATTTAAGACAGGTCTTGGAGGGGAAGAAGAAGGAGAACAGAAATCGTTTTTTTCACGGTGTTTATCTTTGGTGCCTAGGAGCAGTTATGATGTGCTTCACGTACTGTGTGGTTTTGGTACTCTTCATGAATTTTATATTTAAAGTGCTTGTCTGTAATGAGATAGTGTGAAAAGTCCTATACAGAAACTAAATGAAAGCATTCCCAACCAAAGTGTCCTCTGTCTACATGGAGGTTCTATGGACTGTGATGAGACCAAGTAACCATTTTGTACTCTCTGGGTATCGATAAAGAACTTTGGGACAAGCTGCTTGCAAATGTAAGCTGTTACATATAAAACATTGCCACATATTGCACTCACCTAAACAGTGCACTTTGTTGGGAGGTGGCAAAACTCGCCATCTGCAAGCCAGATTTATGATGCATTGCTGACTTGTATTAAACAAGGAAAATAAAATATGTGTTTTACTAATGGCATGGTATATGTACATGGTGGGCTGGACTGTTATTTTCTGTGAATGCCAGTCAGGCTGCTACCCGCTTGTCTGGAAAGAAGGGTAGTTCTTGCCATAAGTGTAGCTCAAATAGGCAACTCCATTGATACAGTGGCCTCTGTTTATCTGTTAGAAACTTGCCTGGAGACCAAATGAAGGATCCAAAATAATGTCCTTTTTTCTCATCTTACAGTCTCATCTCAAGGATATTCAAAGTGCATTTGTTTCAATTCTGTCAGATAGTGATGGTAAGTACTGTTGCATCTTAAAGAGTTGTGTGTTTTGGTGGACATTCAGCAGAATGGAGGGAATCTTTCAACAGGCAGAAAGTCAACTACACTCTGTTAGTCAGCATTAAAAAATGTCTGTAGAAACTTCCCACTTCCTATGTTAATAGGAATGATTTCTTTTCTAGGCAACATGTGCAGAGATAAGAAGCACAGATTTTTTGTGTGTTTTGCTAAAAAGCACACTGCATTTGCCCCTTCAGACTGTAGTAACAGAAGTGGTGTTACTTCTGCTCTGTTTTGGGAAGCAGGATGTAAATCACAGAGTTCTGCATGGGCAGAAACTCTGAGACCTCTTCAAGCCAGCACACTCTGCTTTACAGCTTTACCCATGGCAGCTGATGGAAAGAAAGACTGGTGTCCAGCAGCCTATGCAACACTCACTGAAGCTGAAGAGAGTATTACCACGAAGTATTTCAAGAGCTACTCACGTGTCAGAATACCTGTCTATGGCTCTTGGAATTCTTTCTGCTGTTTCAAAACTTGCAGTAACAGTACTTATGTGAAGCTGTCACCTAATTTGATGGGATTTATGCCTTCAGAACAAACTGTTGCTTCAGAATGTAAAATTTGTGTCATGACAGCCTAGATCTGCACTGAAATGGAGAGCTGTGAAGTGCAGCACAGAGCTGTGTTTGCTACATGCTGATTTTAGTTGAACTTTGTTTTTGAAATTTGTGTACTGCTTAGTTACATGCTTATCTTGAATTTTGCTTGGTAAAATCTTTTGCAGAGCTTAGTCAAGATGTTGCTTCAAAAGGTCTTGGGCTGATATATGAACTAGGAAGTGAACAGGATCAGCAAGAGCTAGTCACTACGCTCGTTGATACCCTTATGACTGGAAAAAGGTACAGTGAACTCAGAACACAGTGAGAGAGTACTCTGAGTTATGTGTCTGGTGGAAATAAAAATGTGCCTCTTTATTGTGTGAAAAGAGATGTTTTGGGGTCAAGGGCAAGCCAATATCCATTCAAAAAGAGTCAAACTGAGACACTTCTTAAATCAGCTTAGAGTATTTTGTGACTGAAGTTGTTCTGATTTTGTTCCATTCAACAAAGCTTCAAAATAATGTGTCAGTCCTGATTCAAGCTGTTCAAATAAGTTGGGTTTTGGTTAATTTGCTACTTGCTGTAGTGTGTAATTGCAGTGAGAGCAATGGCCACTTGCAGCAACTCTGCATGTCATGAATGTTGCATAAGTGGGGACTTGATTGTCCTGAAAAGCACCTTTTGGTAAGGAAGTGTTGTTAATGGTTGCTTGTCAGCTTTAATATGAAAAATGATGGTCTTACAAGACTCATGGCTAGAGATCATGTTGTTCAGCGTTGGAAATGCTCTTTAGTAGATTTCTCCTGTCTGACCCGGTGTGGGTTTGGCCACTGAATGATAAAAGCCTAGGTTTGGAGTGTAGGGATCCAGTGGTGGTAAGCAGGAAGAAATAAGTTGAATGGAAATGGTATTTTTTCATTATGAAGTAGAGATTTGCTGTCCATTTTATGGGTCGTGTCTGTGCAGAGCTGAAAAGCCATCATTCAGTGTTTTGACTTTGTGCCTTTGCACAGCAAAACTTCCACTTGCTGCAGTGTCTCCTTAACATGACATGTGATTGATACAAGTTAATGACATTCCTTCCAGTGTGTGTAGCTTTGTATGTTTTTTGCGGGATTGGATCTGAAAAAAATGTGAAGTTACTGAATTTATAAAGCAAAATTACCTGTTCTGTAGTGTGCATGTATTCAAGTGTAGAGTTTGGTATCACTAATACTGGACCTCTTTTCTGTCAGAGCCAAACATGAGATGACTGGAGAAACTGTGGTATTTCAGGGAGGTCTGAGTAAAACCCCAGATGGGTAAGTTTGCTGATAGTCTCTGACAGAAACACAGTCAGAGAACAGAATTCTCTTAAAAACCTTGTTCCTGAGCTTTTTCTTCCTTCTTGTTCTCTAAGTTACCGTAACTATTTCTAAGTGATACAGATGTGCTGCTCACCTTTCTCTGCCTGCTTTAGGATGTGAATTGAAAATAGCTTTAGGTATTGTAGCATTTCTGTACCTAAAAATAGTAACACTGATTTCCCATCTGCTTTTCAAAGTCAAGGTCTTTCTACCTACAAGGAGCTTTGTTCACTGGCTAGTGACCTCAATCAGCCAGACCTGGTGTACAAATTCATGAATCTGGCCAACCATCATGCCATGTGGAATTCTCGGAAGGTAATGCTCTGCTCTCATACAACTTCCATTCCCACTGTGAACTCTGGAAACAAAACTCCATTTCTCTATTTCTGGTTATATGTTTTATGGAAAACTGCATGTGGAAGGTGTTGATGCTGCAAATTTAGCAGCCTGAGAAAAAAATTAGGATTACTCGAAATTCTTACAACAGCACTTTGGTATCAGAGTGTTCATATAATCCTTCATGCCCCTCTGAATCAACTGATATATTTTTGGTTGAGTGTGGTTAGAAAGACAATCCTTAATGTGTTCAAACAGTAATAATGTTTTCAAAACTGGATGAATTTTTGGATGCCAAAGAAAGTGATCTTTGTTATCTAAAGAGACAGAGCAAAAAGTAATCAGCAAGTTGCTAAAAAACACTGTTGACAAAAGTATCTCTTTTTAAGTCAAGTTTTGGTATTTTAAAGCAGCTGGGAGCTTTAGTAAAGCCAAAATACTATTGGATCCACTTCCAGGTGAAAAATGGAGGATCATAAATTTGAAGATTTAAGTGTACTATTCAGAACTTTGATGTGGGGACTCTTCACTGGCTTTACAGAAGTGTGGAAGAACTTGTTTTGAGTCTCTGACAACACCACTTAGTGCAAAAGACAAGTCCCAGCTTTAACTTTCATCCAGAGTTTGACAACTCAGCATATCTCTCAAGACCTTCCTCTGCAGACTTCAAAAGCACAGGAGCGTGATTAGGTTTCTGACTCCTGTTGAATTTCTCCAGCCAGAATGAATTAAGAAAATCCTCTCAGAAGATGTGGGTTGAGCTTTGGCATTTGAAGAATTTTCAGAATCTTTTAAGTTGAAGGAGTCATCTGGAAATCTGTGCTCTAAACCCCCCACAAGAGCTAGACAGAGCATGCTGTTCAGGGCCTTGCAGGCGATGCCTTGCTTTTCCTTACACTTTCTGCAACTTCTTGCTTTTCATGGCAGTGGTCCTAACTGAAAATATGTCTTTATTGCTGTTTTCTAGATTAACCCAAACAACACATCCTGTCCTGTGAAGTCCCTAGTGTGGGGTTTTGTGTGGTAGCTTTTGATGTTGCAAGTCAGAAAGCATGAAGTCATTAGAGGCAGTCACTGCACTGTCTTCATTGAGTAATTTCTTCTAGGGGCTATCCTGCCAAATCCCATGGGGCTTCACAGGCAAGCATCATTTCCACTATATTAGAAGTGACAGTGGAACTGACTGGAGAAGGAAAAGATCATAGAAGAATACTTAAGTTTAAAGTAAATATGAACAGATGCAAAATTATAATCCCCAGAAATTTCAGGTTTTAGAAATAAGGTGGTTTTAGTTTTTCAGTTCCTAAGTTATTCTAATTCTTCTACATCAGTGGAGCTGTAAGAAAGCAGTGGCCCATCCTCACCAGTTTTGCCAAGAAAAAATCTCTTGTGGAAGAATGTATTTAGATCTTCATAGTTTTAATTCACCAGTACTACTTCTGGAAATGAGATCAATCAGTATCTTGAAACAAAGATTGGAAGAACGTTTTAAAGTAGTATGTCTGCCTAGTGTGACTGTGTGCTTGAGATCACTGTGGTACTGTGGCAGTGAGGATGGGCTTGTTCTAGTATCATATTGTCCTTTTGATTTGGTCTAATTCTGACCAAGTCAGTCAACTTTGTCCCTGACTGTGATGTGCTCAGGAGCAGCAACTGAGCGAGTAAAAAGTGTTTCAACAAACACTGTTTTGTCATCATTTCAGGGAGCAGCTTTTGGTTTCAATGTGATAGCTGCCAAGGCTGGAGAGCAGCTGGCTCCGTTTTTGCCCCAGCTTCTTCCACGTCTCTACCGCTACCAGTTCGACCCCAACCTGGGCATTCGACAGGCAATGACCAGCATTTGGAATGCGCTGGTCACCGACAAGGCGATGGTGAGTGACCTGCCAGGCGCAGCGGGGGGTTTGCTGCCAGCCAGCAGTGTATCTGAGATCCTCATGGGACAGATGATCTTGTGAAAGGAGGGGCTGTGCACAAAGGGGTGAGGTGCTGCCCTGGAAAGGAGGTGTTTGAATCCATGGATGAGCTTAGAGCTTGCGCAGAGGTTTTGCACTGTCTCATGTGAAAGGTTAGTGCAGACCTTGTTTGTGCACCCAGCATTAAGATTTATGATTTACTTAAAATGTGGTCTTTCCACTTTGATATTGCTTTGAAGAGCTTATGAGAAGCTTTTCAGGAATCCTTATGGCCTAAGATGCCTTCCTAATGCAAGAGCATCTAAATATAGTTCTTCAGTTTTCAAGTGGGAGGAAGCCCATCCATCCAGAGACTATTCCATCAGTTTGAGGAGAACTCCTCCCAGGTGTAATTCAGGAATAAGTGATTTTCATAAAATGCCCTTGCTCTGGTTCTGCAAATGCTTGGAATTGGGTTTGCATTTTTTTCTCCTAGGAAAGCTGATCTTAATAAGAAGTCATTCACTCTGATCTCTCACCAAAGCACAACTGCTTCTCGAGTGAATACGTGTTTGGTGTTGCGTTCTGGTAATTCAGCTGATAAAGGCCTTAGGGAACTTTTCTTGTTGAGTCTTTCACAATGCTAAGCACTCCAGCAGTGCAGAGAAAGGCATGTCTAAAGCACAGTCTGAGAAAGTTTGCACAGCAATGGCAAGCATTCATCTGATGTGGCTGAAAGCAGGTTGTATTGTCCCAAAGGACTCTTTTTGTACAGAGTACTGGACAAAGATGCATAGATTTAATGATTTTTCCTTGTTTTAATTATAGGTCGATAAGTACATGAAGGAAATTCTTGAGGATTTGATCAGCAACTTAACCAGCAGTCTTTGGAGGATCAGAGAATCCAGGTATTGCTAGGAAAAGTATTAGATTTGTCTTTGAACTCTGTTCTTTTCTCTGTTCACCATAAACTTGTTAACCTGAAGAAGTTGAGAGGGACAAGAGGACATATCCTTTCATCAGGATAGAGCCCAGCCTTGTAGCCTGCCCTTGGAAGAATGATACAATCTTGAAGCTATTTGCCTGAAATTTTTTATTGCATGTAGCTTTATACTAAACAACATTTTCTGAAGAATGAGTTTTTCTGGTTACTAGTTCTTGCCTATTCTTGAATCTGAAATAATACTTTCTCTTAGAAAACCTTGTCAATTTGACAATTATGTACTTGGCATCAGGATGCTATTTTTAATAAATTGCTTTTTGTTTTTAATGGTTTGTAGCTATGCTGTATTGAAAACCTCCATTTTAATTTCAGTTCCATACTTGATAACATTTCAGTTTCTTTTTATCCTATGCTTAAAGAAAAGAAGACTAAAATAACTTTGTCACTGGAATGTTTGCAGTAGCAGTTTTCACCACAGCAGTCTTTTTCACTTCCTGTCAGCTGTTTCAGGTTTTATCTGAATGACTGAGCATTTTTTTCTCTGCTAAAGGAGACATTCTTGTGACAGAGGAGATTTAGAGTTTGGGGAAAGTAAGGAATGTGAAACAGTTCTCATTTTTTAAAACTATATAAGCATATCTGTATATATACACCTATATCAAGTAAGAACACTGTGTGAAACAAGTGAAATTCCCTGTTTGCAGTTGTCTGGCACTGAATGACTTGCTAAGAGGAAGACCCTTGGATGACATCATAGACAAACTTCCAGAGATCTGGGAAGTCCTGTTCAGAGTGCAAGATGACATTAAGGTAATGGAACTGACAACTAAATAGGAATCTTCAACAAACAGTACAGTAGTCAAGCTGTGAGGTGTTTAAAGAGAGATTCTCTTGACAAGTCTGCTTGAAACCAATGGGAATTTTGAGTATTAAGCAGACTAGCAATTCATGCTCCTTGCAAGTAAAATTTCCATGCCACCTTGGAAATTCTCTGTATGAAGTGTTGGGTTTTGTTCCTGCTGTGTTTATTTTGGATTATTTGGGATTTTTCCGTGATATTAAAGAATTCCTGAGTAGTTGCTTAACTTTTGAATATAGAAATATTTATTTTGGGCTGCTAGTCTGCTGAAATGACTTGGATATATGCATTCAGAGTCTTTGGGTCCTTCCTGAGTCTGAGCTCTGTTAATGTATTGATTGTACCAGATACTCAAATAGACCAAAGCCAGAATTTCTTTTAAGAATGTTATAGTACTTTCTTTTAAAGATACTTCCACTTAATATAAAGTGTTAGCTATGAAGGTAGCCTCGTCAGTTCTAGTGTTAGTGCTTATCAATTAATGTGAATCATTCTAGAAGAATAAAAATAGCAGAAATGATTGTTGACTTCTTTTCTTAGGAGACTGTGCGAAAGGCGGCAGAACTAGCCCTAAAAACTTTAAGCAAGGTAAAGCTCTACAATTTTGTCGTTGGCACATGTGGAGAAGACATGTATGGTTTTGATGTCAGGAGTGACCATAGACTCTATTTGCTATACACTGTTGTCTTGAGAGGATGTCTAGTGTAAGGTCCAGTTGTGAAAGACTGAACAGCCCCCTAGGAAGCAATCATAATAAGCATCACCACATACTCCCCTGTACTTTTATCAATGGTAGTGAAGTCCTGCTGCTTGAGGGTAATGTGAAGTTAAGTTCTATACAAGCAAAGAAAGGATATAATAAACTCTGTTTTTTTCCTCTGATGTTGTTTTTTGGGGGTAGGATTTAAGTAAACTTAGTGTAACTGCAACAGTTTACCAATACTGACTGATCTAGTTGAACAGGCCTGGTGGTACCTCACTGATAGGAAACAGAGTAACTATGTATGGACTTCTCTGTGATGCTGTTACTGAGAAAAATTTTTGGGTGTAGTACACCTATATCACTTGATACTTTGTTTGGTCATCCTCTAAGAAAGTCACATTGGTGGCGGTAGATCTACACTGCTGTGTTCGAAATCACAGTCCTCATAATGCATGACATTTTAGTGCTGCAAGTGAGGATCTGGTCCCAAAATGTTGTTGTGAAATGTTGTGATTGCAGAATCTGTTCTCGTCTGGGGCTTGCTGCTCTGCCACGTGGCGCAGTTGAGTCCCTGTGGCTAAGATAGGCTGTCCTTCAACTGAGAGGCCATCTAGTTCATCTCTTCATCCAGATTCAGGTCAAGGGCTGCTAGGCTCTGAATTTGCCTTTTCTGGAAGTTGATCGTAGTTGAAACCCCTTTTAGGGATGAGTCTTGGGGCTCAAGTACCTTGTGGAGAGAAGATGAAGGTGTAACATAACCTAGGCTTGGCTATGAGCAGTTTGTCTAGTTGCTGTCTGTGTGAAGGAGAAGGTGCTTTAATGTAATCTGAGGGGGAGGTTTTTACATGTTTGCAGCACTGATTCTCACCTGTCCCCAGGTCTGTGTGAAAATGTGTGATCCCTCTAAAGGAGCAGCAGGTCAGAAGACGATAGCTGTGTTGCTCCCTTGCCTCCTAGACAAAGGAATAGTAAGCACTGTTGCTGAAGTCCGATCTCTCAGGTTAGTTTTGCAGCATGTAAGTTCCCTGGGGGTCAGCTCATGCTTTGTCCCCAAGACACCAGGCTTATGCACCTGAGTTGCAGAATGTTCGTCGTGTTTGAAGTGACAAGTTGCTTCCCGAAAGAGCTTCTGGGCGAGTTCTTTTTTCGCAGTTCAAACAGCAGCCCTGAGAAGCTGCCTGTCTTTTGGGAGCGTGTGACCTCTCTGCAAATGTCCAGATTCAGCTCTCAGTGGGAAGTTCTTTTCTTCCTGTACAAATGGCAGGCTGGATCCACAAGCAGTGTGCCGTGCTAAGGCTGTCCTTTGGGACTGACATATCTGTTCTGGTTGCAAACAGAAAGTCCCATGGTTCTTGAAACAGCCATGTCTGATTTCACAAGTGCTTGTGAGTGTTGACAGTTCACATCCTGGATGTGACTGCTTTTGGTCACGCTGTTCAAATACAATAGTTCAATGTCCCTTGATGTGTAGGGACTTTATACGCTTGTTGATTTATAACCTTGTTTATTCTTTCCTTTGACTGAGGGACAGGAAAACTGGAAGATTCAGAGTTGGAGTGTAGCTGGCTGGTCTTCAGAATAATAATGATTAGGAAGGCTAGAAGAATATTTTTTTGAACTTTTTTCATTCCTTTTGAAGATATGAAAACCCTTTGTCAAAATGCAGCATGAGAGATGTGATCAGTCTGAAACTATCTTGTAGGGTTTGAACAGGTTATTGTAACTTGTCTTTTTTGGGCAGAGACAATGGACGTCTCAGGGTGACTTTGCCCAGTGCTTGTTTAAAACATGGGGGTGTGTTATTTCTTTCCACATCTGTCTGCAGTTCTGCCTCTGCCCATTCCCTTTGTGATTCCAGGGCCAAAGTAAACAATCTCTGGCCAAAATATACATAACATGCCTTGGAAACTCAAGGGTTAGTGAATGATTTTGCTTAAGCAAAAAAATACACACGGTTTTGTTTGAAGGAAAATTTATATTGGTATATCTGGATTACAGTTGATCAGAGAGGCTTTTCAGATGAGTCTGTGTGTATCTCTGTTGACCTTCCCTTTAATTTTTTTCCAGCATTAACACTCTTGTGAAGATCAGTAAAAGTGCTGGGTCTATGCTGAAACCTCATGCTCCAAAACTTATCCCAGCCCTGTTGGAATCCTTGAGTGTGCTGGAGCCTCAAGTCCTCAATTATTTGAGTCTTTCTGCAACAGATCAAGAGAAAGTAAGTGCAGCTATAATGGGAAAATGTCAACAGAACAGAGATAACAAAGACTTAAATCTTCATTCAGTGAAGGGGAAAATAGCAGATTTGGTAGAAAGGTGTTCAAAAAGCAAAGAGAAATAGCTAGTAAGTTACTAAAACGTTTGGTCACAGAATGGCTGGGCAAATGTGGGAGTTTTTTTGAAGCATTGGGTTTATTTTTATTCCATAGACCACTGTATGTTTCCAAAAGTGAAGAGCAATCTTAGTAATCTATTCTTAAATGTCACTGCTGTTTTCCCCAAGGGATTAACTTCAGGACTTCATATCACTTCAATTGGAAGATGTGTCATAGTACTGTGGGCTGGAGGTGGATATTTCAGCACCATGTCCTTTAAATGTTGTCAAAGAACTATATTAATCAATCACAGCCTTCTGGGAAAGTGATTGAAACCCATTGATTAGAAAAAAATTTAGCTTCTTTTGCTGTGGGAGGGAAGAGGGTCAGACAACCTTTTGCAACTGAAAAGGGACTGAACAATGTGAACAGTTCAGTGTGAGATTTTCTCTCTTTTCGCCCACTTTATTTTCCCTTCCTCTCTCCCTCCCTCTAGAACATCTGTCTTCCTCTGAAAGGGAAGCATTCATAGTCTGTAGGCACAATGGCTTTCTCCATGCATCTGAAATAGATTTTAGTGTGATGTAATGAGTTACAGCTGATGTTGCCCTTTCTACTGTTCTCATGTTCTTTACACTTGGGTTTGTTTGGGGTTTTTTCCTGTTTGGGTTTTTTTTTTTCAGACTGCAGTGGATAGTGCCAGACTTAGTGCTGTCAAGTCCTCTCCCATGATGGAAACGATTAACATGGTAAGTATTTATTTCAGAAAGGGTTCCAGTGAAAGGAATGTTGTAGAAGAATAGGAATTGAAATGGAAGCTTTACAGAATATCTCTTCAGGGTTGATTTTCTTATCACATCTCCATGTGGCTGTCTGTCCACTTCCTTTTTCATGTACAGACTTCTTATCATGCCACCAGTGCTTGCCTCAAATCAGTTGTGAATAACTTTGGCACCGTTTGGAGTCAGGTGGATTGTTTCTTCGTCTGAAGACCTGCCTGCTTTGATGAAGAGGGCATCCTTCAAGTGCTTTTCTTTGGATGGGGGCTCAGATGTTTCTGGGTTATGTTAGCTAGCATTTCTTTTCATCTCTGGCCCCCAACTCCTAAACCAACTTCTCGCCTGGGCCTTCAGCTCATGATAGTCATTGTTTGTAAGGCATCAGTGCTGTTCAACCATTGCCTTGTGGTGCCTTAGATATTCCTATCTGGACCTTGCTGGTTCTTTCATGGTGGAGATACTTAGAGAAAATGCTGATATCACTGAAAGCACTGTCAGCAAGTGGTGTTTGGCACCAGAGTTTCCTGCTGCTGGAGGAGGAGTTACTGATGCCTAAATGCTGTGCTGTAGTATCTGTCCTGGCAGAAGTCCCTGTCCCTGCCCTGTCCCTTCCCAAAAAAAGGCCCTTCTTTTCTGCTCAGGCATTGCACACAGCACCTGGGCAGGTAGAGGATGTGAGGGTTGAGCAGTTTTAGGGGAGTTGTAGCCACTAGAGCAATTTATTGTTTCCTTGACTTATGGAAAATCAGCAACAGCAAGCCCTCCTGCACATAACAGCATGTGGAGTTGAGTTTTGGTGTCAGCTGAAGTGGTCTCTATAAATAGAGTGTAAAGCGTTGGGAATGAAAGGCTCCGTGTAAAAGTGTACTTGCTGCAATCCTGCAGGCTGCAGCAGCTGCTGCCATCCCTCCTCCAGGCCATGCCCTACCCTGCCAGCCCTGGGGAGCAGCTGTGATGCCCTGATCATTGATTGGGGTTTTGGGAGAGAGATAGTAATGGCTTTCCTGGAACACTGTGAAGATGTCCCAGCTTATGAGCAACCTCCTCTATATTCTGGGGCTGGCTGGGAGATTGTATGGATAATTTCCTTTACCATACCAGTGATGGAGGGGGAAGTAACAGTTGATCAGTTACCTTCATTGAGTATGTGATCCTTGAATTTGCTAGAGAATGGATCTCCCCTCTGGAGACGGTGTGTTACAGAGTGCTGGTAACATGAGGCTTTCTGTTTTGCCCAGCGGCATTTTTGACGTAGCAGATTAAAAATCATACTAATCACATCCCTCTTGTGCCTTTTTGTCATTTTTGCCA
>VZRX01019002.1:4787-33039 GCA_013398075.1 Notiomystis cincta | reverse complement strand
TTTTTGCCAGTTGTTTGTCTTGATCTGTTTAAAAACTGTCTTGGCTGGTTACGTGTCATTGTTTACTCTGGATATACTATTGTTTCCTGGTTTCAGAGAGCTGGGGAAGTGCTGGGTTTTGTCCCTAAGATACACACACCTTTGCATCTTATTCTTGCTAGTGTGTTCCTTTCAGGCTTCCTGAAGAGTTGGAATGCAGGAGCACATCAGTTCCGACAAATGATAGTTTGGGCAAGGCCAGCTCAGCAGAGAAGTGGGACAGGAGGATGTATATGTGGTGGAATCCACTGCATGTTGACTTTTTCTCATCATGCAGCAGACCCTTGTGATTCAGCTAACAACCAGACAGCAGTGCTGGGGCAGCCTCAGCTAGAAGTGCACCAATATAAGTCTGCCACCATTACCTTTCTTTTTTTTTTCCCTTTTTTTCCTCTCTCTCCCTGTCTCTTGCCTTTCTCTAGAGTTTGCAGTACTTGGATGTGTCTGTCCTCGGTGAGTTGGTCCCTCGGCTTTGTGAACTGATCAAGAGTGGAGTTGGCCTTGGCACAAAGGTATGTCCATGGCATATTCTTTTGGAATAGTGAAAGTCTTTTATTCTTTTGGAAGTGGAGAAGGGGATATGGAGCAGTGTCAATGTAAATATGGTTCTTTTGACTGTATCATTTAAAGCAACAGCTTGGGTTCATACATACTGGAGTCATTTGACATCTGAATCCCACTCCACTACATCATTTTTCTGAATGTGTGCTGCCCTAGCCTCCTCTGGGCTACATGGCTGCTCTTTGACACATGAGTGCAGGTTGTCCTTGATTGCTGTAAATCTTCCTGGATCATCTATCCTGAGTGTGGGTCCTTTATCACTTTCTACTTCAGTTCTTGTTCACGTTTTGCACTTTTACTGCTTCTACTTCTACTGCTCTTGGATTATGAAAACAGAGGCTCAGTGGGTCTAGATCATGTCTTACAAATGCAGGTAGCATCACAGCAAGTACTAACAATAATAACCAGTGGCAAATACTGTTTTATCTCACCTTTGTTGTTCCTTGCAATCTTCCAGGGGGGCTGTGCCAGTGTAATTGTGTCATTAACCACACAGTGCCCTCAAGACTTAACACCTTATTCAGGTAAGGTTTGTCTCTAGTGTCAGGTCTTAAAGGTGCTTTTTGTAGCTATGGTGTTTCATCCCTTGAGTTTAGCACAAGAATGATCTTTACATGTGTACTTTTATCAGAGAGCTGTTTGAAGTTACCTTTTTTGTTTGAGATTGGCATGCTTGGAGTAGGTTCAGTACCTCACCAGTTTGGAAGAGGTAGAGGAAGGAGTTAAGGGAATTCATTAGCACTGAGCAGGAATAGGCAAAAATGTTTCTTTACTTTCTTGAAGCAGTCTGACAATGCCTGTGTTCGTGCAGCACTGTCAATCTGCACTTGTTCCTTCAATTTGAGCTGTGGGTGGACCATGAACAGTGGCTTTGCTTCATTGGGTTTCTTCTGATGGTAGAAAGAACATCACCTTTCTGTTGCAAAATAGAAATGAAGCTCAAAACATGATCAGGTGGAGTGCTTGCTTATAGGAACATTATCAGTCAAGGTGTGCAAAACACTAGCACTGGTTTAAACATAAGGACCAGACAGATTTATAACGCCACGTACATGCAGTGAGGAAAAACGCATAAATTCAGGCAGTCTAATGAAATGCAGGCTATTGTAATTCTTGCCATAGCAATAAAACATGATGCTTTTGATAAAGTAAAGTCTCTTCCAACAGGCAAACTGATGAGTGCTTTACTTGGTGGCCTGACTGATCGCAACAGTGTGGTACAGAAGTCTTTTGCCTTTGCAATGGGGCATCTAGTCAGGGTGAGTTGGGCTTTAGGTTTCATTTTGCTTTTTTATTGGTGGTCTTCTTTGAAGTGTTGGAATAATTTGAGTCTTTTCCCTGTTACAGACTTCCCGGGACAGTAGCACTGAGAAGCTGCTGCACAAACTCAGCAGCTGGTACATGGAGAAGGAAGGTATGCTGCTTTTGGGGTATTCACTTACAGAATACAGTGCAGGAAAAGTTCCTGGTGATAGCAAAAGCTAAGTAAAGTAAAGTAAAAGTAAAGAAACACTTCTATATTGTGATGCTTGGTTTTACTGGCCGAATAATTCCTCTACAATGTTATACAATACTCTGCTTCCAAAGAGGCAAACCAAGCAGTTAAAAGGATAATTCTGCTTCCCACTCATAATGTGCTTGTTTTGTTCTTTCAGAACCAGTTTACAGAGCAGGCTGTGCTTTAACTGTGCATGCTATGGGACGCTACAGCCCAGATGTACTGAAGAACCATGCCAAGCATGTGCTGCCATTGGCTTTTCTTGGAATGCATGAGGTTCCTGAAGAAGAGAAAGGAGAGAAAGAGAATTCTACTCTGTGGACTGAAGTTTGGCAGGAAAATGTACCTGGTACGTTGTGTTAAGAATAGTAAAGCTTTCTGGGAAGCATGGGACAAGAAATAGCATGCTTTCTAGAATTCCTTTCTGAAAAGATAGAGTTCTCATGGTAAGAAATTTGGAAAGCTTGTTCCCATTTTATCCCTTGCTCTAGATTTCTTGTATGAAAATTACCTTCTCTGGCTATTTAAAATAATTACAGGAGCATTGATCAAAAGGATGGACAGGCACAGTAGAAATCTTTTAAAACTGTGAGACACTGAATGCCACTGTAATATGGCCCTGATGGTACAAATAGCTAGACATCTTTGGAAATTCTGATGCCAGTCTTTAGAGGCTGCTGCACACTTCAGAGTTACAGGGGCTTTGGCCTTCGGCTCTTGTTAGAGATCTCTGTGGTAATACCTGTGGTTTTAACTTCAATGAACAAATCTGTGCTGTAGAAGGGCTGTTCTGACTATAGAGGAAGATTTGGATGCATTATAGTATTCTTTTGCTGACAGTTTTAGATTTCGGATCTGGTTCCTCAGTCACTAGATGATTTTTCTGGAGTCTGAAAAAGGTCTTCTACTGACCTATTCTTGGAAGAGAAAAACCCTGGACGTTATATTCCTTAGAAACAGGTTAACATAGGTTAACAGTGCCTACTATATGGAAGGACTGAAATACACAACATGTATCTAAATACACAACAAAGACTTTATTTGGAACCCCTAGAGAGGAACCAATCTTCAACCAGGCTGGGAGGAATTCTTCACTCCTTTGCCTGAAGTAGACCTTCCTGATGTGTCTCATAGCCAGAAACTCCAAAAGATTTGTAACTGGTTGTTTTTTGTTTTTTACAAGGTGGGGTTGGGCTTGTTTGCTTGTGGTGGTTTTCATTGTGTTGTGGGTTTTGTTTTTGGTTTTTTTTCTTAGTAAGATCAAATGTTTGTTTGGTTTGTGGCAGAATTAAAATTTTCCTCCATTTGACATGCAGGTACTCAGGGTGGGATCAGACTGTATTTGCAGGAGTTGATATCTATCACCCAGAAGGCTCTGCAGTCCCAGTCCTGGAAGATGAAAGCTCAGGGAGCAGCTGCTATGGCATCAATTGCCAAACAGACAGGCTCCCTTGTGCCACCACATCTGGGAATGGTGCTCTCTGCACTGCTGCAAGGCCTGCCAGGGAGAACCTGGACTGGGAAGGTAAAGAGGGAATTGTCACCTCATGGTTTGGTGTGAGCCAGCAGCATGCAGCCCTTGAGCCAGGAAATGCAATGATCTCTGCTGCAGAGCAGCACAATTAGAATACTGACTTAAGGAGTCTGCCTTTTGTCCTGCATTTAGCAGATACAGAAATGACTGGGAAGATAGGTAGGTAAAATTCAGATTGCTTTGGGAGTTGAATTCCCACTTAGACTAATTCCACTGCACCATTTCTAGCCTTGAGTGGTACTAGCATGTGCTCAGAGGTGCTGCAAGGCCCCTTTCTGCTTCCAGTTCTGTGGAGACTGAAAGCTAATTCCTGAGTGGCAGGAGATAGGCAGGCATTACTTTTCCAAACTGGTGTCACAGGCATGTTTCCCCAGTGCCCCTTGCAGGAGAACACAAAGGTTTGCCCTGTGCATTTTGGCTGTGTAGCACTTCTCAGTGATGTCTCTTTTATCATTGCAGGAGGAGCTGTTAAAGGCCATTGCCAGTGTTGTCTCTGCATGCAGGTGAGTGCCTTGAATGAGGTGGTACCCTCAGGATCTGAGATCTCAAAAGGGAGGTTGTTGTACAGTGTTACTGCATACGGGGTACTAAGGAGATTCTAGAACGTTTGTCATTGCCATCCTGATCTCCTGTCAGCATGTGAGTATCAAAGAGACCTGCAGAAGTAAATGGTTGAACTAGAGAGGAAGAGGAGGATGTTAAAAGGCCACAGTTGCTAAGGGGAGAGCAGAGACTGAGGGGGAAGATGAAGACCTTAAATTGGAAAAGAGGAAGAGGTAGAAGAGTAGTGAGAGAGCAAGTGCCTCGGAAGCATATGAGAAAAGGAAGTAAAACAAGGAGAACTGACAAAGAGTGAGAAAGAGCAACCCCAGTGTAACTTCTGTTACAATTACTGGTAGGCAACTGAGTGCCTGGACACAGATGCCTGCACACAGAGGAACGAATTCCTCTCTGGGAGCAGCAGATTTTGGGAAGAGATTAACATGACAGTGTCCATGTGCCTTGCGTTTCAGTGCCGAGCTGCAGAAGTCAGTGCCTGGTCAGCCCACCATCACAGATGTTGTCCAGGCTCTCCTGAGAGAATGCCGTAAGGAGAACCTGAAGTATAAGATGGTGGCACTGCGCTGTGCAGCTGAGGTGCTGCAGGCAACAAGGGAAGACCGCTTCCAGGAACTTGCTGATGTCATCTTTCCCATGATAAAGAAGGTGAAGGGTCAACGTCTTGAGTTTTCTCTCTTCCAAAGCAGAACACCCAAGTGGTGACAGTCCCAATGATGCTGGCTGCATGCCAGGCTTCTGCCCAGAGGGCTGATGATGTGAGGGATTCCACACACTCAGCCAGATCTTTGGTGGGGCTGAATACCGGACTGTTGCTGAGCCCTAGGGTGTTTCTACCTGTGCCGCCCAAATTCTGATTTAGCCCAACTGTTCTCTAGACAGAGTCCTGCCTGCAGTGTCCATCACTGCCCTGCTGCTGCATGGAAAGTTAATTCCTGACTGCTCTACAGGCAGCAAAAGGCTCCTGGGAAGCTGTGTAGAGTGCTTGTGCTTAGTATCAGCAGAGCCTTGCAGCTCTGTGAGCGGGACTCGTGTGGCACAGGCACGTGTTTGGGTGCCAGGCCACAGAGCCCCCTGTGCCCCTTTGCAGGCCGCTGACAGTGCCAGAGCTGGGCACGAGGGCTGCTGTGTGCAGGCTGCAGGGGGAGGCTGAGCTGAGCTGAGCTGCAGTGCAGTGTGTGCCTAGCCTGCCCTCACCCTTCTCTCAGTCACACCTTCCCCCATGACCTCTGCAGAACTCTCTGGAGAGCATGGGAGCGGCTTTGCCAAAGCACGATGAAGAGGATGAGGACATGAGGGAGAAAGAGGTTCAGATGGAGTCCCTGATCTGTGCTTTCGAGACCCTGGGCAAAGCCTGGCCGAGGAGCCCAGAGACACAGCGTAAGTCAGCTGATGACATGCAGAACAAACTATTTTCTCTTAAAACGAAAAGTGGAAGAAGGGAAGGACCTGGAGATCATGTGTGCAGTGGGGAGGCTTTTGAGAAGATGCAGGATCTCACTGCAGCAGCTTGTAAGGGTCTTCAATGAGAAAGCTGCCTCAACAGCTTTCCTGCAAAGTAACCCATCCTTGGGAGAACTCCTTTGCTGTTGCCTTAAATTAACTTCACAGAAATGTTCTGATTTTATAGACATGCGTGATGAGTGAGGTGGTTTCCCTAATGAAAAGAAGCCTAACTCTGCTGCTTATGTTTACATTTGCATCAAAGCTGGTACAAGGTGGAAGGATTGGGAATACCTGGAGTGGGGCAGGGAAAGGTTGCTTTTATTAGCATGCCAGAATGTATAGTGCAGCTGTTTTGTCTGCCAGCATTCATAATGAGTGAGTTGATGTGGTGAAGATTTTCAGGGTCACTTGTTACAGGATGTTGACATGGTCATATGCAGTGATTAGCTTGATGTCACTTGCTAAGGAGTGCTTTGGAGACAGACCAGTAAGTGTTTCCTTCTGCTTTTCCGGTGGTAACACAGTGATGCCCATATTTTCCTGTAGGTTGCTTTCGCCAAGAGTTCTGCAAGTTAATGTGTGACCGTCTGAAACTCAGCACATGGAAAGTGCAGCTTGGAGTGCTACAAGCCATGAATGCCTACTTTCAAGGGTAATGATTCTTTCTGCAATCCACTTCAGAGATTGTCTTCTCTTTGTTGCTTGAAACTGTTTAATGAACTTGATGATGCTGAATTCTTGGAGAAGTTGAGCAGACTTCTGTCCCAGTTATGCAGGGTGCCTGACTGTTTTTGCATTTGACAGGCTAATGCTGTTTGATGAGGAGCACTCTGAGCCTGTGGCTTTGACAGAAATACTGTTGGAAACCTGTTCCTCTATCACCCATTCTTTAGGTAAATGGACTTCTCATTTGTGATGGATGATTAATTGCTTGTTAGTAGTTATCCTCTGGGGGTTTATGTGGTAGAGGAAATGCAGAATAAGCAGAAATTATCAGAGGTAATATTTAGCCCTTCCTCGCACTGCAGTGTGATTTTTGTGAAGTTGTACTGTTCAAGACAGTACTGTGCAGGGTGCAGTGCACAGACAAGTGCATTCCTCTGGCACAGGAGAGCTCTACAAGGCGAGGGAGAGGCACACAGCCAACTGTGCAATCTCTCAGAACACAATCAAGTTATTCCTGATTTAATGAAACACAAGCTTTTCTCCTCCATCATTCAGACTTCTTAGATACATATGCATTATATATCCAAGATTATAATATACAAAAGATACCCCAAATTTTCTTTCTTTTTCTTTTTTTTTTTTTTTTTGTCAGTGCCTGAAGTTACAAGGCTTAGAGGCAGTTTGTGCTTTACTGGAGCAGGGTACCCATGTACAGGGGATATAAGTGCTACCTATGTCATGTCGACAGTCATGGGCCTCTTCCTTACTTTGGTAGTGTTCCCACCTGTCCTGTGACTGGAACAGTGCCCCTAGTTTCATACCTGCATGTGGTCTTGTTTCTGACCAGCCTAAGGAAAGCACTTGCTTTAGTGCTAGCTACCAATTCAGAGACCCCTTTGGAGAAAGTTTGTTTTAGGTATCAGTCCTCATGGAAGGAGGACTAGGGTCCTCACCTTAGTAAGATTTTAGCTCAGAGACCAAGTAACTTTTTGTGACAAGCTTGTGCTTGTTGGCTGGCATAGGGTTTATGTACCCTTAGTTAATGCTCCTCGTTAACATTTGTATGTTCTCTAGCCAGTACAACTCACAAGAACAGAAGTTATCTGCCATCACCCTGCAGCTGTGGCAGCATTTTGTTCCCTGTTGGAATATGTAAGGAACAGTAGCTCTGTGGTAGTTGCAGAAGCAAAGGTTTAGTTGACTTGTCAGTCTCCAGTTGTTGACTTTCTGCCGTTCAAATGTGCCTAAACTGAGTGGTACTGCATACTGACAGCACAAACAAGAGCTCAGTGAACTGTGGTAACAAAAGTGGTCTGGGTGATCACAGACATGACTGCTTTCTGTAAGGTTAGTGCATTTAGTTCTCAACATGATTTTGTGTTCTCTTGTCTGTTTGCTTTAAATCCCTTAGAAAACAAAAGCTACACGTCCATAAGAACAGAAGCTTTGTCTGTGATACAACTGCTACTCACCAAACTACAAGGTGAGACTTTTTACTTGCCACCTGAAAGAGCCACTGTGTGGTATAAAGATGGCACCGAGCTGTATGGCCTGGAACTTTGGAGAGATGGCCTTACCTTCTGTTTGCAGCACTGGGGGATTCTGGGGAAGCTGGGACTTGGAAGTAGGAGAGGGCTTGGAGTAACATCAAGTTCTAAAGTACCGTTGGATGTTTCTTTGGTGAGGGAAACATTCAGCAAGGAGAGTCTCACATGGAGCACACAGAACTGTTGTCAGATCTGTCTGTGTTACATTCAAGCTCCATAGAGAGGGGAGCTCCTCTTAGTACAGTGATTTTTAACTTTTCAGTGTCAAGTTTGGTTTCTCATTATTATTTAGTATTCAAGCCTTGCAGAACTGGCTTCACAGGGTGGGTCTTCTTAGGTCTCAGGTTCATATGTGTCTGCAGTTGTTACATAGCAAATTTTTCCTTTGGCTTTCTGTTACACATTTTGTGGTTTTTTTATTCTGGCAAAAATACTACATGCCTCTTTCATGAGCCAGCTGCAACATGGGAAGCATTTGGTTCTTCAGGCCCTTGTGTTCACATGTTGCAGGCTTAGACAATGACACCTGGTCAAGAGAGGCACAACTCCCTGGCATGAGGCAGCACAGGCACCCGAGCGTCCAGGTGAATCGGAGCTCTCCTGGAAGTGCAGTATGGGCTACGAGTGAAAGGCTGAAGCAGTCACTCTTTTAGCCTGTCTGGGGAAAGCAGTGTTGGAATGTTTTTGGGTTTTTTTCTTTTCTGGTGTTCATGTTCAATGTGTGTCTGTCTTTATCCGCACAGAAGCTCAGCAGTGGGAAAGCCTGACACCAGAAAGCAGAGAGCACCTCATTCGTTCGTTGTCTACGATGGCATCAGACAGCAGACCCGAGCTACAAGAGAGGGCGTTTGTGTTGAAGAAAACACTTGAAAATCTTGACTAAGTTGTAAAACATAAATTTCAAAGTGCCATGTAAAACAAAAACAAAAAAGTGCAGTGGTCTGAAAACCAAGTGGGGAAATGAAGATTACTCTGTAGGATGCATCATTCCTGGCCAAAATAAAAAATGCCTTAAATTCTTTTCCCCATTAATATTATTTTTACTCTTAAGCTGATTGTTAGTTGTTTTATCAGCAAATACCTCTATCTGCCCTAGAATGTTTTTAAGTGTGCAACATAAAAAATGCAAGGGCAAGATGCTTTTTTTTTTTAAATCGGCAGAAGAATGTTACTCACACCCCCTTTGTCCTTCAAAAAGTTATTGAAAATCCACCAGCACATAAAAAGAAAAGCATATTTAGTTTTCACATTTTTTGTATGTAGAGATCTGTTAACTGGTGTCGATTCTAATAGTGCTGGTGTTTGTTATCTGTAGAGAACTAAATGCTTCCCTTGATGAGGCCTGTGTTCAACTCCTGTGGCTTCCCAGGGGCAGGGTTTCATCTGACACCCACCTCTGCTTCTGCTTGCTCCTCCCTTGCAGCCTGTTGTCTGTGCATTATGAAAGGCAGAGTACTGTTAACTTCACTCCTTCCTCCTTCTCTGACCTCAGCATGGATTGACCGAGACTATGCCTTCCCCAGCTGGCAACCTCGGCCTCCCAAACTTTAAATGAGAACTTTTTCCCCCAAAGGATGCACAAGAGAGCACTTTACTGAGCTGTGTGGGACAAAGTTGAGCCTAGTTGGTACCCAGGTGGAACACTGCTCTTCTCAAAATTGTTTTGCATGGACACTCCTTAGCTCCAGGAAATTAAAAAAAAAAAAAAACAAACAAACAAAACAAAACTGAAAACAATCTTTTTTAGATATGTTTTTGAAGAGCGTTTGAAGTTTGAAATTATTTTTTTAATAGTGGTAATGTTTTTTTCCCTTCCTGTTCGTAAACCTGTTCTTGCTTTGGAAACCTGTAACAATTTAGACTTGTCAATATTTGTAAGAAACTGAATCATCTGTCATTTATCAGAGCCCAAGTCATGCTGGTTTCTAGCAATTTGCACTTAAGAAGATTATATCTGCGTTAACATGGGAGTAAAATTGCTAAATGGTGATGTGGCCCTGCTGCCTGTCTCCTTTTTTTCCCCTCCTCCAACAAAAGACAAATCTGACCACTACAGCAACAGACTTTTAATAGTGTGAAGATAGCACTGCTCCATAATCTGACCAGTATGTGTACAGCGTTTTGGGGATAAATGCTTTGCTGACGGTGAAATAAAATCATTAGTGTGGGCAATATCATGTTCATGGCTTTCAGCACAGGAAGGCTTGTTTCTTTTCTTGTGGTCTGCAGCTCCTTTCAGATCTGCTGTTAGGGAGAGGATTGCTCAGATGACATCATGTTTCCTCCATGCCCATTATTCAGATTCAGGTATGCAGTACCTACTTTCCCCTCAGGTGCCATTCCCCAGTTGGTGTTTCCTGGTACTGTAACACTCTTGTTGTCTGACTTGCTCTCCATAGGGAAGAATGTCATTTGTGCACACCTGGTAAGAGAATGTCAGGAAGAAATGGGCAGAGCTGTCCCACTGTGGCTCTTGTGTAGCAGAAACCTCAGCGAGCACTATTGCACTGTACACTGGAACTGGTCAGTGGGCAACTCCTTGGTGCTGGGAGCTGGTGCTATAATGTTTCGATTTACACCTTGTTGCAGGGAGCTGCTCTTTGTTTACGTGTTGTTTGAACTATTGAGCACAGTGTACATTTAAAAATTTTACTGGGCAAATAATTTTAGAGTATCTTTAAAGACTTGCTTACTGTGACATGTAGTGTCATGAGTGCTTTTTTGGTTTTTTTTTGGTTTTTTTTTCGTATTAGGTGAATATTACCAGTGATGCTTTGCTGTAGCAGTTCATTGTCTGACTTGGGTTTTTTCATATTGGTGAGTGACAGTAACAGAAAAGTAAGAGCCTCCATGTCTCTGGTAATTTGAGTTTTCACTGTGGACTGGAGTATTCAGAGGCAATGCCTAGTATGGTCAAATGACTGTACATAGAATAACTGTAATCATTGTCAATAGCAACCTGAATTTCTCTATTGGGGATTTACACTAGAGGGAAGAGCGTATTCTAGGAACTCTATAAAACAGCTGGATTAACAACTCTGGCCAAGAGTGTTAGGAAGGTTAGAGATGGTATGAGACTTTCTGAATCACAAAGCAATATGTCTTTCTCGTGATTACAGAGCAGATTCAGAGCTCCTCTCTAAAGCATGTGCCTATACACAAAACCTACCTGTACAAAAGTTAATTAAGTCAGAGGTTTGATTTCTACCCCCCTCGCATTTGTAAACTTGATAGGATTAAAAGAAAAAATGAATAGATGTGGCCTTCCTAGAGTTTCTCCTCTAAAAGTGATTGCACTATGTAAAACACACTGTACTTTGCCCAGCACGGGCATTTCTTGTGCTGCTGCGATGCTTTGTATACCTGGAGTGCAGTGCGCAGACTCGACTCTAGCACTCTCGCTCGGACTTACAAGCTGTTGCTTAAATGGATGTATATTGAGAAAAGTTTTCTAATGTTGCAAGATCTCCATCAAATTCACTGCAATCTGTACTGTCCAAATATGTGAATGGTCTGACTGAAAGAACCCTCCTGCTTACCAAAAAGGTAAAAACTAAATAAAAGCTGCATGACCTGTTCCTTGGAGTAACTGGTAGTGTTTTTTCTCCTGTGCTGAGTTGTTCCTGTGCTCCAGATTCAGAGTGTCCTGCGGTTGTGCTCTGCACTGGCCTGCCGCCCTCGCCTCTTGGGAGACACGTGGTGGCTCTGCAGCCCTGGAAGGAGCTGTGTGTTTTTGAACCCATCTGCTCTCCTGCAACCAGGGAGGCTTAGGGGACAAACACCTTCTTTGCATTCATTATATATACAGTCTTGTATATATTACATAGACCAGGTAGATGAGGCCATGAGATTGAAAACTTAAATAACATTCAATAACTTCAGTATTTCCAAAGTATTCCAGACATGCACACATTTCCACCCAGTGCAACCTCAATTATATGTACTTTCCTAAACGGTATTCTGAAAGGAAGGAAACAGAAGGAAGGGACACAAATGAGGTAAGCAGAGAACATGCAAACAAACCTCACAGAAGCTGGCCACCCAAGTGGCCGAAGCAGCATCGGGCAGAAGAAACGCTGTCAGACCCTACAGCCACCATAGAGACCATGCACAGGTCCTGTGCTGTGGTGAGCAAAGACCTGCTCTGCAGTGCTGACAAAGCTGGGTTCCTGTGCTCTGGGCATGAGCCATTTCTGGCTAGTGAAAGCAGCAGGATCCATTCAAATAAATTTAAAATTGAGAAAGACTTCAATTCTGAGTAGGCACTGTTCAGTGAAAAACTATGAGGAAGCAAAACACACACAACAGGCTCAGTAGTTACATTTAATAGCAATAGCCTGGGATAGCATAAAAATAGCTTGGGAGTTAGCTGTTCATTGCTTCATTCCTTAACAAACAAGTACATACCAACAAAAATTGATACGATACTTTTCTCTGTAATTTGAGAACAGGCAAGGAAAATTGTTACTACACTTTGCAACAGGCTCTGAATGCTGTAAAACACTGATAGTTGAATCAGATTTTCCTCACTAAAAGGCTTTAAGTTTACAAAGCTACTTACTACTTTTAAACATTCTTATGTAAATGGTTTAAAAAGAATGACAGAAATTACAGCACACCAAGAGAATTAAAATTGTTCAGCTTAAAAGACAGTCTGTAAGTTTCCTATGATTTTCAGTTCTTTATAAAATATTAAGCTAATGCGAATAAAATATGAGCTACACGACCACATCAAGGCACATCAGGGACCACTGCTTCCCTGCTCTGCAGGTCCTCTTTTCTTGATACACTTTTTCTTGTCGGCAGACTCATATTTTTTGTTTGTAATCTGACTGTATCTTGCAATAGTGGATACACCATCCACAAACCTGGTCTTGTAGAGGACATTGGCATTGTTGAACATTCCATCCTTCAAGGACACCACAATAAACTAAAACAAACCAGAAATACTTAAATAAATGTTGCTATCCAAATAAAGGCTTTGAACAACACTAGAAAAGGCTTCCAAAGAGGACCCCTTTTCCTTCACTTTGCTAATACCTCAGTAATAATCTTCAAAAAATATTCTAAAACTAACCAAGGCCAAACAAGTCAACGCTATGCAGGTCAACATACACCCAATGACACTTCTGTCCATATCCCAGCACCTGGCCTGGGATATGGTCCACAATGCAGGATGCCTACTCGTGGAAGAAAACATGGCAAAAAACCCTGTGCCACTAGTTATGAAAACAATGTATGATCTTACCTAGTCAAAAGATTATACTCAAATCATTCTGCAATACTGGTAACATACTGCCCTCCTCACTCTCATAATTTGGAATGGTCAAGTCCTTACATCAAATAGAGAAGGGTACTGCCTTATTGTCATGTACAGGTCCTAGTGACACAGACATCCTTTCCAGTAAGTGCCTGACTTATTTCATGAAATATTTTTAACCTCAAATTAAAGAACTCTAGGAAAAAAGAATTCAGGATGATATGCCTGAAACTGAGCGTATCACAGATACTCCTCCCTACTGCTCCCTTTTAACCAGCACAGCAACATTTAAATTTCACCACTGCCATATCATCAGTCTAGCTTTCAGCTGAAATAATTCAGAAATATAACACACATCCCTAGAAAAAAAGAGGTAAACAGCTCAGAGTCCCCAGTGTCAGACTGCCTTTAGAAACAACAGCTAGAACTCTGAGCAATCTGGCCTGGTGGAAGGAGTCCCTGCCTATGGAAGGGGATTGAACTAGATGATCTTTAAGGCCACTTCCAACCCAAACCATTCTATTACCGCAATAATTTCAAGATCATACCTGGGAGTGTCTGAAATGAGCTTGAAGCATCTGCCCAATATTCTGTGTATGAGAGAGATCAAGGGCTGCATCCACTTCATCCAAGATGTAAAATGGGGCAGGCCTGAAGAGGAGCATGGCTAATATCAAGGATAAAGCCACCAGTGATCTAGTATGGAGACAAGAAAGTGAAAGGCTTTGGCTTTTGAAAACAATTGTCAAAAGGCAACAGGTGGTAAAGGGTCTGGAGCACAAGTCTGATGAGGAGCTCGTACTGGTGGTGTTTAGCCTGGAGAGAAGGAGGCCCAGGAGGGACCATATTAATAGTTCTCTAGAGCTGCCTGAAAGAAGGCTGTAGCCAGGTGGGGGTTGGCCTCTTCTCCCAGGGAACAAGACAGGCCAAGAGGAAACAGCCTCAAGTTATGCCAGTGTAGGTTTAGATTGGATATTAGGAAAAATTTCTTTGCTGTAATGGTTATCAATCACTGAAATGGGTTGCCCATAGAAGTGGTTGAGTCAACACCCATGGAGGGATTTAGAATACATGTAGATGTGGGGCTTACTGACATGGTTTAATGGTGGATCTGGCAGTTCAGTCAATGGGTGGATTTGATCTTAAGAGAGCTTTTCCAATCTAAATGATTCTATGATCTTAAAATGCTCCCTCAAAAGCACATTACTGCAATGATTCTGAAGAGATGGAATGATAGTTTCCCATTTCAAAATGTGAAGTCTCCTGTCAGAAACAGCAAATATTACTTCTTATTGTAAGATCATGTTAGTTGGGTGATGACACTTAAAATTATGTTGTTGTTCTATTTTAAATTCTGAGTTTTGCAATGATGTTTTTCCATGTCTTGTTCTTCAAGTATTCTCTCCTTAGAAAGCTCTGTATCCCTGTCTCACCTCTTCCCAAATTCTGTTTCTGCTTTTCAGTTTGTTAAAATTTTTTTCCTTAGAAGTTGCAAAGACTTAGAAGTTGCAAAGAAGCACATGCCCTATACACTATAGCTGCGGCCACTGGAGAAGAAAACTGTTGCCATGACCCTATTTTTATACCAAGGGAATACTTGCCTGTATAGATTTTTGTGGTTACAACTCAAGGAGAGGAGCATTTAATTCAACATTACATCAATACTACCTCTAGAGATAAAGGTGGTTTTCTCACCATTCAATTCATTCTTTTTGCCACTTCTCTGTGGAGTAAAATCTTGTTTGTTATCTTATACTAAGTAAAGCATTGTTCTTAGTCAGAATGTATTAATAGTGCTTCCAATATTGAGTCCATTTGGAAGGAGGCAGAATCCCTGACTTGATGGGGAAAAAAATAATCTTTTGCTTTTCAGAATTTTAATTAGTTAGACCTATCAATTGCATACACAATGACAATGGAAAACAAATGAATTCACCAACCTTTGTCCTCCACTAAGTTCTGTTAAGTTTTCCTTCCAGGTGTTTCCTAAGGCAACTCTGAACTCCACACCAGCCAAGACATTATTAATTTTAGAGACTGCTAGCATAGCTTTGGCTCCGGGTAGGAGTGTTGAGAAAATGGAACCAAAGTCTTCATTCACCTAGAAGTCACAAAATATGTATGAATGTGCTTTGGAACAAGAGCACAAAGACTGAAAAACTTACTGGTGAGCAGCATGGTACTTGAGCTATCTTTCCCAGTTCCACATGGTGACTTCCCATGTCACATACAGGACAGTCAGAAAACAGTAGCTTTTATTTTTCCTGTGCTGAAGCCAGAAGCAACACCAAAGGATATATGACACCTCATACAAAGCATTTTAGAAGGATCGAATGAAGGATGTACTGGAAGGCTTCTTTATGGTCTCAGCCAGGGAAATGGTTATGCCTTAACTCAGATTTATTAACTGGCAAATTGCTATTTCTCCCAATTAATGGAGAAAAGCACAAGCACCAAGTAAGAGATACACACTGGCATCCTCCCCACTTTTTCTCTTCCCAGGTTTACTTAAGCAATGTCCAGGTATGGGATGGGATGCAACTTTGTAAATGCAAATTAAAATTTCCTAAGTTTAAGAATTTATCTGAAAACACATTTATTCTACCATGCATGATGCTTTTGAATTACAGTTCACCAATTTCTGCCAAACACAATTTTTATAATGAAAGGTACCATTTTGTCAGTGATACCCTATTAATTTAATTATCTAGGCAGGATAATTAATAATTAAATGGATACTTCATTTATGTGCAATTTAATCTTGGTTAAAATCAATTTTCTCAAAGGCCAAAAAAGCACAAGTTCTGCTGGTACAGCAGAAGAGAAAGTGTCAAAAGATATCCATGTAGAAAGGGATAACTTTATACTTTTGTTGTAATTCATTATATGAGAGATCTGGTAAAAAGGAAGAGTGCCTAGGTAACAGAAACATAAATCAGACATTGCTCTACCCTAATATTATGTATCCTGACAGTAACAGAAGCAGTACCCCAGCTCCACAGCCCCGCCCTGCAGAGGGCAACATAGAAACAGAAAATTTTAACTCTGGTAAAATATTAATGAAAAGAAAAAATACCAAAAATAAAACCCGTCTGTATTTCAATATGCCTCAACCTTCATGAAATTTTTGTGGGCACTAAAAAAGGAATGAGAAAGTAGTTTTTCAGGTTTAACTGGATCTTTACAATTCTCAGAGAATTAATCTCTTATTCTCAAAAGTGGGAATAAACAGGAGAAATAAAGTGGTTATATTTTTAAATATAGATCAGGGATATTAGTTCTAAATCCAGACTTTTTTTCCCAAAGGAACTATGCAAAACAGTTATAGAAGATAAATCTGATCCTCTACTAAAACATGAAGATATACTTCAAGTGTCATACCTTTTTCCAAGCAATATCTAAAGCTTCTTTTTTCTTCCGGTCGAGCTCTTCAATAACTGCAAGAATTTTTATCTTGTCATTCTCTACAATTCTTCTTTTCTTCATTAAGTCATTGTACTGGTGCAATGAGAAGAAAAGATTGATTTCAGTGAACTTTGTGCTCTAATGCATTCTGTGCTAATCTTACAGCTTCACTGTATCATTGCGTAGCTACAAAACAGTCATTAACCACAAAATTAAAATCCAGTGCATTCATTAGCTGCATGAAGGATGTGAATTTTGGGATTATTTGCAAATCAGAATTTTCAACAATCAGCAAAGGGGAAGAACATTGCTCTGGAAGTTGCACTTCCAAGCTGATCATGTTTCACTTGCTTTTCTGTAGAAGAAAGGATGCTTCTGGAAGCTGATATGAGGAAACAGTACTAGAAAAGCTGAAGGGTAAAATCAGTGGGCAGTTTTGAGACAACGGTGGAATAGCCTGAATATACAGATTAATTCAAGACAACCCTGCTACACTATCAAGCTATCATGCTTGAAGATGAATATTTTTTTGGTCTGCAACTTTTAGTACAATATATAGTTTTAAGATACTCTAATGGATGCCACAAAGCTTGCCAATGCTTCAACTTAGGATGAACTGCAGTAGGAAGGAATAAAATAGTATTTTTTACCATCCAAAGTCAAGATTATGAGTAAACTAGAAACCTGGTGTGCAAATGAACAATTCAAAGATGTAAGATTTGTGTGAAAGAACCAGCAAAAGGTTTCCTGCTATCTCATGAAGGTTTATTTTTGATATATTGAGAAGTAGAGCATATGGAAACATAAAGCTACATTACATATACCTGTATATATTGTATATACACCATAGGACCAGCCCAATCTTTATAAATTAAAGCACAGATTTACCCTCTCCTCTGCATCAGAAAGCATGTTCATAGCTCTCGTGTTCACATTCTTTCCCAACTTCTCTTTATGCTCCTGTAATTTCTGCAGCTTCTGACTTGCTTCTTTAGGGTTGCTACTTTTGAAATCATAGGCTGTGTTTGGCTGGCCAAAGAGCGCTTTGTCTGAAGCTATCCACTCGTACTCTTTCAGCATTTTGGCCACCTGTCAACAAAAGATATGTTGAGGCTTTTTCCTCATCCTTCTCAAATGTGAACTAAAAATTAAAAAACAAACAAACACCCCACACATTCTGAAATTATTCTACCACATTAATTCTTGTACCACAATGCAACACAGTTATGTATCTTTACAATGCTTTGTGTTATTTCCTTGACTGTGGACAAACCAAGAATTTAAAGTAGCTTTCATGTATATCTTACTTACTTACTTACTTGATACACTTCTTTTCTACATCTGCACCATACCAATGTCACAGCACCTTGGAATTACCTTCTTTAATTAGTTATCTAATTTGTAACAGTCGGAATGTTCTTACTGATCACCTTCTCACCGTGATCTACCCTCTGTTGCTCCATACAGATAAGCTCTTTTACAATGTAGTTTCCATTCCCTCTTCCTCAGATAAAACTTTTCATACTGAGAGCTGCAAATATGACAGAGCTTAAAGAAAAAAGGCTATTTCTTTCACATGTGGCAAGGGAAATAACCATTCTTGGTCACAAGATGATAAGAAAAGCAGTTTTGAAATACCTTGGTAGCAGCATCAGCAGACTCTTGTTGACATTTGGTGATGCCATGTTTTAATTCTTTAACCTTAAGCTGTAATTCATTATTTTGTTCTCTGTATTTTATCATCTCTGCATGTTTGTCTTTAATTGCATTATCATGTAATGCAATTATTTCCTTTTGCTTAGCAAGCTCCTTCTGTGATGTCTCTACAGATTCCTGAGAAAGCAAATCAGCAGACATTTATTGGCCTCTTTTAAAGGTGGCATTAAAGTCTCATTAGAACTGACACAGCAAGCAGAAAAAACTCACATATGAAAGTGAAGCAAAAAAATAACTACCTAGGCTTAGTGAGTGTGGTAAGCAAGTCTGCAGAAAAAACAATACATTACAATGTGAGCTTCAGAGGATCACTCTGAGTAACATCAAAATGGATAATGAAACACAGCATTCACTTTTACCTTTGTCTTAGCCACTTCATCCATCACAGCATCAACTTGATCCTGGTAGGATTTGATTGCTCCCTCTGTAGCTGCTATCTGTTGTTTATAGGAGGCCTGCTCTTGTTTCAGCTCATCAAGTTCCAGAACTAAAGCTTTGACTTCCTAGAGAGATGTTTTCCAACTTAGTAGTTATACTTAAATGGAAAGAATTAAGATTCAGTTTGATGTAGTAAATGCCGTAGATTAATAGCACCTATGCTTGAGCAAGGGTGCAATCTCACAAAAACAAAGAAAGAAAAAGGCAAAAAACCTCATTCAGTGACTATGTCAATGACTACACAGTAAATATATTAAGTCCCAAAACTGAGAGCATTAAAACCTCAGGAGAATAAACTCTCTGAATATTGTGGCCACTTTTAACATTGAGAAAACTGCCAACAGAAGTGAAGTTTTACCTGCTGCATATCTTTTATTTTTTTGCTGGAGGTGTCTGCCTTTTTCTTGGCATTGTCTAGTTTCTGCTCTGCATTTTTTCGTTCTTTTAGATATTCTGCTTCTGCATTTTTAATTTTATTCTCCAGTTCCTTGTATTTTCTTTCTGCTTTCTCTTTACTCTCTTCAGTTTTCTTTAATGTCTCTTCACAAAACACTGAATCAAGAAATAGAATATTGAGACTGAGCACTGTTCTCATCTTCAAATTTACATCCTAAACACCAACTGAAATAAATCTCTCTTTGCTTCTAACAGAAAAAAAGTAGTTGAACACTCACGAGTAGCTGAAGTCAGATATTTCAATGACTACTCTAAGACAGTGTGCTGTTGCTACCAGCTATTGGTAGGGGACCAAACAGCCATTATGAAAAGATGATTTTTTTTTGACAAAGGGAAGAATATGTCAAGTCTCAGGATCAAGAAGTAATTAATCAGATGGCTACCTAGATATCTAACTAGATACCACCTCATCCCTAAAATACTATATCTAGATATGTATCACTTCTGTCCATTTTTTAAGATGTTTTACTTGTTGCTGCATTTTGTGCATTTGTCTTTCCTTAGCTATATGAAGCACTATTTCTTTTCAATGCTTTCTTGTTACACAAACTATATTACTAACCTTAAGTATCTACAGAAACAGATAGCTTGAAAAAAGAAAAATTACTCAAATATGGGATTAAATCAATTTTAAACTTCCTAGTAAAGATGTATTTTCCTTTATTATAAAGTATATAAAAACATTTAATAAGAGTATAACCTTTACTATATGAGAATGACTACTTTAAGTGAACCACCTCTATGCAAGTTATTGTGATTCTCTACTTGTTACACGTTTCAAAATATAAAGCTAGTATTTTTAAAGTGAAAAGTACTCCTTTCTTAAATAAAGGTTCTGTTACTCAAGCTGTCTGATATCCATCTCATTCTCAGCAATTAGTTTTCAGTTAAAAGAGTAAGAACACATTTGTCACCAATGGTTTTCTTCAGGACAAGCAGCTCTTCCTCTTGTTTGTGGTAAGCACTTTGATGAAGCTTCTTCTGCAACAGCTCTGCTTCTTCAGACTTCATCTCCCATTGCTGCTTCAGTTGCTGGTACCTTTGGAGACAATAGTGACACACTCTGCTGTATGGAAAGGTACCCAGCATCTCACTTTCAAAGCTGAAGTAAGTAGATAAATATCTATGTTTTGTTTCTCATGTGAGATACAGTGATGACTGTAGGGTAAATAAATGAATGAAAATTGGATATAATTGCTTCAATAATAATTGTGAGTTTTGTAGGTGTCTAAGTTATTATATATGTAGCTCCTGCTATTTACCCCTGATCTGACATATTAAAACATATGAAATATATGGAATTTGGCAACAATTCAGAGACCACTTTTTTCCCAACTGGCAGCATGACAGCTGTGCAGGTGAAGAATTAAAGAAAATATATTTAAAAGCAAAAGTTCTTTCTTCCTCTTGGCTATATTTCTGGAAGTCTACTGCAGCTCAAAGAACTTTGAAAACATAATCCATCTAGTAGAGAACGTATTATGCAACATTACCTCCGTATGGCATTTTTGCAGAACTGACTAAACATATTTTTCTATTCTGTCTTTTGATATGGTATTTACTAACTGAGTAGTAGCACTAACTGAAAATCAAATATACTTAAAATTATTTCATTTAAATGCTTACAGCAGTATCACTTAGATACTCCTTTTTAACATCTTTTCATTTTCCTGTGAGAAAAATAAGACTGACCAAAATTGGAATTCTATACAAGTGTTAAAAATATGTCCAGAACAGATCCATTCTTCAGTGGACTTCATGAAACTTCAACCAGTTTCAATTAGACATCAATGTGTACCTTTTTTTTGCCCTGAATTATCCAAAACAAAGGGGTTTTGCATGTGTTATCTAAAAACGGAATTTGCTTTTTGACTGCTGAACTTACTAATTACATTGGGAGGAGAGGGAAGAAGGGAATTATTTTATGCATATTACATTCTCAAAAGACCTGTGGCCTCCCAAAACAACTCATTATAATAAATTTACTCAGTCACATAAAGAGAAATGATACATATTTTATAGTGCAAACCTTACTTTTCAGCAACAATCTTCAAGCTTGCCAACTCGTCCTCTACAGCTGCAAGTTCAGATTCCTTTTTTTTCAGTTCCATTTCAACATCTTTCACTTCTTGAAGTTTAGACAATATCGGTACAGCCTGTGAGGATGCACCTGTTCAATGAAAAAATAAAAAGCCAGGCTAATTGGAATTAGACCACTGGATTCACCACTGGTAATTGCAAATTTTAAACATTAATAATGATGCAGGTTGAGGATTTATTTTAGTTGAGAAACAGATAAGGCAGCTAGGCTAAAGTTATAGTTCTCAGAGGAGAAAGGCTACCTCCTCTACTACAGAACTTAGGCTTTGATTAGTACACATGTGTGTCTTGTGCAAAAAGCTAACTTTTCATAATTTATGAAATTATCGCAAACCAATGATGAATTACTTCAAAAAGTGCTTGAATTCCAAACACTTCTGCTTCCAAGAGGATTATACAGTCTAATAAAGTTTAAGTATTTAAAATCTAAATTACTTTCCGTTAAATTTGTCATTAATATTTTCTTAAACTAATTAATAATATTTCGGTTAAAAGACAACTTGAGTTCAAACAGATTATTTCCAGTATGAGTTTTAACAAAAAGGTTACTGTTCATTTTAAAAAAAAAAAATATGTAAGAGCAGTAAACATATCAACAGACAATACAATATTATTCCTATTATATGGATAGAACCAGCAATTGCCTCCATGCAGAGTTCCTTGGGGATCAAACACATCTCCATCACGAGTAACACTTCTTGTCATTATCCTTTTGTCAAAAGTCACTTTCTTAGCGTTATCCATGCTATTACAGACCAGTGTTGTTCCAAAGACATATTCCATTGCTTTCTGCAGTTCAGATTCGTATACAATCAGAGCAAGGGCTAAATACAAGTTACCACTGCCAGCCTAGAAATCAAATGAAATGCAATTAGTATGCCTTAAGTTATAAGAAGTTTCAAATTTGATTTCTGTGTTTTGTTGATAAAAACTTTCTAAAATTATCATTACATTTTAAAACTATTTCAGTTACAAGTAGAATAATTAATACCCACTTAAACCTCACATAATTGAAAGGATACAAAGGAAAACAAAATCAATATACACTCAAATCCTGTAGAAATTTGTATTAGTATAACCATTAAGTTATCCAACTTTTTAGATCAGAAATAAAATGAAAATGGGACAGAGTGTATTTATTTACATACCAAGTTTTGGGCCAACTTGACTGTGTCTTCTGGAACACACCTGGCTGAAATTTTGGTTAATGGAATGATGGTGTATCGATGCTTTAGTTCTCCCTTTTCTAAAAGCTTTTTGCCAGTAATCTCAAATGAAAAACAGTTACAAAGCATATCTGAGTACACAAGTGAGAGTTACAAAGCATATCTGAGTACACTTTGTAAAGTGAGAAAATAGGGCATTGGAAAAACACATTGTTGCCACCAACTATTTTCTTGACCCAGTTAAAAGAGGGAAATGGGTCCAAACCCCCCTCAGGCATTCAGTAATAGGGCATGTGCTTGCCAATCCCGAATCATACAACCACATCTCAAAAATTCAGAGTTATGTACTAAAGCAATAAACTTACTTCTGTGTCCACAATAATGTTATAGAGTTTCCCTCCAGCCACCGCTTCCAGGGCTTTGGCATTGGATAGATCTTTCACAGTAAAAACAGACACAACAGGGCCTTTCACATGGCTTACATTCCAATTTTTTTCTGGATGTCTTAAAATAAATATAAATTATGACTATGAATCATGTTTGTTTTTTTCCCACACATCTTTAAAAAATTTATGCTTAAAACCCATGATGCTTATTGTTCTTGTAGAAGCAATTCTAAATTCTATCAGAAAAAGAACCCAACGCAGAAAATGGTTAAATTAAATACTTCACAGCAAGAGACATAACAATAAAGAGTCAGTTACATAGCCATTAAAAGAATGATTCCTGATTTAGTCACACAATTTTCAATTGATTTTTCAAATGGGTTCTGTCATTACCACAGCTGCAGGAATACGTTCAGCCTATTAAACAAAAAATAAAATGTGGGGATATAGATATTTGACTGGAGTTGACTTCTAAAGAGCAAGTCTACTAGTGTCCACAGGCAAGAAACAATGGTTACATATTTTTCAGTTAAGACTTTTGGATTCTATGGCTATTCTACTGAAGTTACGACTTGAAAATGTCATCAGACAAAACTTTTAAGTTCTAGTGACTTTGATAAGGTTGTAACATTTCCTCACTTTCCTCCCTCACCTTCCCCCCCTCACCTTCCCCTTCACTTTGCAGCACAGGTAAGACAGGCATTATTCATTGTCACTAAAAGGAAAGCAAGAGCTAAGACATTGGTGGAATTATCTGGTAAAAAGCCCCCCAAAAGACCCTTCAAATATCTTTCGGGATCATGCTGAGATCTTACTTGTATGTAAATTGTAGGTGAGGAAACTTTGCCATTAAATTTTCACTCCGTTCTCTCAGATAGCTGATATCAGAAGTCAATGCCTTCTTTTTTGCTAGGAGGGCTTCTGCTTTCTCTTCTTCAGAGTTGAACACAAGCAGTAGACATATATCCAGAGCAGAGAAATCTATTAGCTTAAAAATTGGTACCCTACACTGTTTATCTACATATACGTAGAGAAGACTTTCTAAAACTCTTTGTAAATTTTCAGACTAAAAAAATTAATACCACCATGACAAACATGCAAAGAAAAAGTTTAAAGTGTTCTTCTCTAAAGGTTAATCTGGAGTATCAGTTAACAGTTTTAAGTAGTGTCTGAAACAAATGTTACCTGGCATGGGAAACAAACTCTAAGAAATGTTTTAGGTACAGAAAACCAGGAAGCAATAGAAATGTTGGTCCCTTTTCCCATCTAAATTTTAGCTGGAATTTAATTGTGCCATCAAACTTCAAAACATTTGGCCCAAAGTTGAAAAAATCAAAATATTTTAAGCTGCTTTTTGTGGAAGCTTAAAAATCTGCAGAGCTTAGATCAGAGAAAATTCTTTATGCAAGAAAGCAGCATACTTGATTTTTCACTGCTCTCTTGCATTGGGGCTGGGTGGGATGGAGTTAGCACCCTCCACAGCAGCCCTCATGGTGATGTTCAGGCTACTGCCAAGCATGCTGGCAGAGCACCAAGGCTGTCCCTCCAGTCCCTCTTCCAAAAGCCACTAGGCTGTGGGTGGGCATTAGGTTGGGATGGGACATAGCCAGGATATGGGGTCCAAGGGCTATTCCATACTACTATGAAGGTGTGCTCATCACTAAAAGCTATGAGAAAGGATGAAGGAAGGGAGCACCCATTATTAAGGCCTTCGTCTTCCAAAACAGCCGTAATCCATACTGAGGTCCTACTTCAAAGGAAGTGGCCTAACATTACCTCCTAATTCCTGATGGGAAGCAGAATATAAATTTTTTTGTTTTCCTTTGCTTCTGCATCCTCCAGCTGGCTCCAAGACAGAGCTGCCACTGGCCAAGGTCAATACCATCACTGATGGTGGTGAAGCCTCTGGGATAACATACTATAGAAGGGATAAAAAACCCAAACCTGTCTGCAGTGGCTGGAAAGAGGAGTGACATTATGCAAGAGGAACAGCCCTGCAGACACCAAGGCCAGAGAAGAAGGACAGGGAGGAGGTGCTCCAAGCGCTGGAACCAAGATTCCAATGGAGCCTGTGGTGTAGACCATGCTGAGGTAGCTGTGCCCTGCCAACATGGACCATGGAGGTCCACAGTGTAGCAGATACCCACCTGCACCCTGTGGAAATCAACACTGGAGCAGGGTCCTGTAAGAACCTGCAGACCCATGGACAGATGAGCCCCTGCTGGAGCAGGTTTGCTGGCAAGATGCGTGACCCCCCCAGGGGACCCACACTGGAGTAAGCCTGTTCCTGAGGGACTGCACCCCATGAGAGGGACCCATGCTGGAGCAGTTTCTGAAGAACTGCAGGCCATGAGAAAGATTCACACTGGAGAAGTTCAGGGAGGATTGCCTCTCTTGGGGGGAACCCCATAGTGGAGCAGGGGAAAGGTGTGAGTCCTGCTCCTGAGGAGGAAGGAGTGGCAGAGACAATGTGTGAGGAACTGACAGCAGCCCCCATTCCTTGCCTCCCTGCACCACACATGGAGAGGAGGTACAGAAAATCAGGAGCAAAACAGAGCCTAGGAAATTAAGTTAAATTGATTTCCCCAAGTCAAGTCTATTTTGTCCATGACAGTAACTGCCAAGTGATCTCTCAATGCCCTTATCTCAACACATGAGCTTTTGACATGTATCTGTCTAGTTGGGAAGGGGTGTGATAGAATAACTTTGGTGAACACATGGCATCCAGTCAGGGTCAACTCATGACATTTCTATACTCCTTTGCAGATGCCCCAAAATTATGTATCAGAACTCTGTACAGACCTGAATAGTTCAGCTCCTCTATTTTCTTCTCTAGGGTTGTTTTCATTTTTATGACCGCTTCAAATGCTTTTTGGTCTTTCTTGTAGCCTTCGTCCACCTTTTTAACTTCAGCTTCTTTTGTCTTTAATTCTTTTTGTGCATAATTCAACTTCATTTGAGCCTGTGAGGAGTGAGCAAATATGGAAACAGATCTTCAAAGACAATCTTGTAGGTGCAAATTTAGAACATGCACTATCAAGCTGCCCGTGTAATTTACAAAATTTTCCACTAGTTGCAGATATGACAAAAAGCAGCCTTGGCTTTCAAAAATAATGGCATGGGTTATTTGGATACAAACCCACAGATCTTGTATTTTACTATGATAACAAATTAAAACATGAATAGAATCTAAGAAAAAACAAAGTAAGTATGATGGGATACAGCTGTCCTTGTTACTTTATGGAGAGGAATTTCCCCTTAATTAAGACAATGAAAGTGAACTTTGTAAATTTAAACTCCACTATCAGAACTACACCAGCACAAGTTTTCTATCTTAAGACAAAACAAGCGTTGTCTCTTTCAGTTGTGTGATGAGCATACAATTTAACTAATGGGAAAATAGTTTCTTCTAAACTCTCCATTTCACAATCTCAGGCATCTTTATTTTAATTCCATTGAGTTTAACTGTAGAAATCTCTTTGATTGTGTGTCATGGACAACAGTCCTAATTTTTTCCTATTCAATAGTATTGATCATTTGAGTATAGTGAATCCTACTTTATACCTCAAATGCGAGTTTCTAATTCTTCATTGCAGCAATGCTACAGCTATGTTCCTATGCCAGGAACATATTCTGTTTATATTTTATCAAAAAGTTAGCTTAATGCATATGTCAAAATGTAAACTATCTTGCATAGATATTCTGCATCTCTTTTCATTGATCTTTCAAGCATGTGTCAATTGGTCTTCAGATAATTTTCAAAAGCATGAAGGCAGGTCTGAAACAGGTAGAGATTTTTTCTTACCTGTTTAGCCTCTGTTTCTGCTTTGCCAATTTCATTTTTGCAGATCATCATCTGTTCTGAAAGAGTAGCTTCTTCACCATCCTTATTGCTGGACAGGCCAGCAGACACAGCATTAAAATGTTGTTGTGCTGCAGCTAAAGCATTTGCATCTTTTTCACTTTCTTTCATTAAATCATTTAGTTTTTCCTCTAGATTCTTTACTTCTTTCTCCTTTGACACTATTGCTTTAGAATCCTTCAGCAAAACAAAGAACAAAAATTAAAAAAACTAAGTGAGAGCCTCAGTCTATTACCTTGAAATTCATGTTGTTTAGCTGAGGAGCAACAAGCAGTTTCGTCAACTACATTTCTATGACCCTTTGTCAGATTTTGTGATCTTGCAATATGTCTTTGCATGTTTTTAAATGTGTTACTCGCCCCATGAGTGTACTGAATATCTACAGAGAGATGAAATACAGGAAGTGGTAACAACTGCCCAAGAATTAGAATATCTCGCTCTTCCCAATACCTAAAAAGTGATGCTCCTGCATAAAAACCATCAATTATCAAAAATATGCAGTGCAGAAATTTCTCATTTAATTTTAAGAGTAACATATGTCCAGAGAGCATAACAGTTTGAAGCTACAGAGACCTCTTCTGAGCTTAAGAGAAAATCTGAAACCATAAAGAGTTACACTTTATTTGTATTTGCATCATATCTTTTTCTAATGGGAACCTACTACCTATGCTGTACAAATTAAACAACGCCCTTAACATTTGTCTCTGCCTTCCTGATGTAATTCTTGCCAATCATAGTATTCTTCATACCATAATAGGAAAGAAAAACCAGCTATTCCCACAATCTTAATTTAGTTAGTAAAGAAACACATATACAAGTATCTTACCTTCTGCATACGTGTTACCAATTCATTGTACTTAACCTGTTCACCTTTTAAGTTTTGCTTCTTGAGATCAAGAGCACTTTGTGCTTTTGTATGAATTCTTTGATTTTCTGAAAGAGCAGCTTCCAGTTCACGGAGTCTACCACCAACTTCCTACAGTCAATAATAAAGGAAATCTAAATCAGCCTCTGAAACCAATGCAGTATTTGTAATATTTCATCTTCTGTTCAGAGCTTTCTATAGAAGGAAATCTAAGCAAGCAGGCAGTAGTCTCCAATACAAACAGGTCAGAACATCTCTCCCTTGTGAAACCCAACCTAATTTGAAGCTACTATTGAAGACCTGTAAGACATCATTCCATAAGATGGGACACTGTCCCTGTACAGAAGGTGGATTTAGACATCCAAAGACTCTATGGGCCATCTTGTATCTAATTAAATTTACTGCCCCTAAAATTGAAGTCAATACTGATTATTGTCAAACAAAAGCTTGTTTACTTTACTTTTGACACATCCACAAAAAGGGAGAAAAAATTCTGGCAAAATTTACCTTCGAGTGCACAGAGTGGAAACAGTTTTTATGCTTCAGTTATTTTTCATTTGCATTTCAGACAAAAAATACCTTTTAAATGAATGTCTTCTAGACAAAACTAACAATCAACTGACAATGAGCAATGCATAATCTAAGCAACACATCAGAAGAAGATAAAAATTCAAGGGGATATTATCTGTAAAAACAATTCCTACGTCTTAGAATTCTTTGTATTTAGGTATTCGGAGAAGTGCAACTCT
>VZRX01019000.1:1248930-1308833 GCA_013398075.1 Notiomystis cincta | reverse complement strand
TTTTTTTTTTTTTTTTTGTAAAGAGACTGCTGTAATTGAGTTATAAGCCCCATTTCCTGAGATTCTTAGCTAAGGAGACATTAGTAGTACTTCTGTAATAAATGATATGAATGCAGAATTTAGGCAGTAAAAAAAAAAAAATCTGGAAAACAATAATTAATAGCATGAGAAGCATTTAGCTGTGAGAGTGCATAATAGCCCACATGTATCTGAAATTGAAAACAGAGAACTGGGGGATGGAATAGGAACACTGTTTGCAGTAAAGGTATGAAAAAGCTGAAAGCAGAAATAGAGACTGACAGTGTTAAACACTGAAACAGTGAAAATATTTTTCCTAGAAACCAGCTCTGTAATTCCAAAAGGAATCCATTTTAGAGAAGTGGAAAATAGGCTTGGGCATTGGAATAGGCTCCCCAGGGAAGTCCTCACAGCACCAAAGTTGACAGAGTTCAAGAGTATTTGGACCATGCTCTCAGGCACATGATGTGACTCTTGGGGATGGTCCTGTGCAGGGCCAGGAGCTGGACTCAATGATCCTTGTGGTCCCTTCCAACTCAGCTTATTCTGTGTGTGTGTTTAAAAACAATAACCAGTTCTCACACATCAGGGCGTAAGTTAAAAATGTAGGAGTCTGTTGTTCTGTGATTTTGGAATGCTTGCTTTCTCATTTCTTCTAAGCAGCATTTCAGGAGGAGAGTGGCCATGGCTGAAAATTAAATTCCACAGAACGAGAGCGAATTTTTAATGGTTTGTGGGGGAAATCATCAAAATCCTTAAACAAATTTACAATCTGTTGATTAATCGATCTGCTTCTCAATAATGCAAAATAAAAACTACAACAAGGTGATTGTGGTTTCCACAAGGAACAATGAAAAACCCCCACAACCACAAAATGCCCCCAAATCATGTGCAAACCACAGGCACACGCATGTATGTAATATGGCAACAGTCAACATCCAGCACCTACAAGGAAGACAAGACTATGGGTGGTGAAAGAATTTACTCATAGAATTTACTCACATTCTTTAAAAAAACCTCAATTACTTTCAGGATATTGGAGTTTAAGACTACATTAAAGTGGTATAAATATTTACAGAATATTTATTAGTCATATTGCATGAACAGGCTTCACACTTGAGTAATCTTCAAGCCCTTCTTCATCATTTGTTTGCAATTTCAGTTTAAGAAAAATCACTTCCTGTCAGTAACTAAAATGCAATGCAATCTTGTGCAGCCTTGCTGGATAAGATCTTTTCTCCTCTTTTGGGCTAATAAGTAAGGGTCTGCTGCACTACTTCAATCCCGATTTCTTCCCATGCCCTTTCAAATATATGACAAATGAGTCAGTCTCTGGTGAAATGTCCATCTTTTGTTATCTCCCCAAGAATTTGCATTCACACAGCATTAATCCTGCCTGGACTCTTCCTGCCCCCAAGTCACTGCAGTACAAGCCAGAAAACATTAGAGCTTCCACATTATTAGAAACATACCACTGCTATGGCAGAAGCATAAATATATCAAGTCAGAGCCTAGATTCTTGAACAGGACTATGAACAAATGAACAGAGGCTACCTCAGCAGAATGCCAGAGTACTTGACATGTGCAAAGAACTTAGGAGTGTGAGAGCAGGCTCTGCATAAATCTCCACAAGTGAGCAGGAAGTGAACAGTAATATTTAGAAAGGATGAAGAGGGCATGCTCACTCATGGAGATGTACATAGAACATCTCTGTGCTCTCCAAGATCCCAACACTGGGGTATTTGGTAGTTTAAAAATTATGTGCCTTCTGTTTGTATTAATGCAAATTATTTAACTGGAAAATCTGTAATGAAAATGTGCTGATGTATGTCATTATGGTGTCATTAAATATTAAGTGTGAAAAAAATTAAGCCTAATATAAAACATAAAAAAAAATACTACTAAAAAAAGTTATAATTCCAAAACTTAGTACATCTTCAAGCTGTCTGTTTTTTAAAAAGTACAGAGCACTTGTATTTCAAAAAGTCAAGAATCTTGGAACCCAAGATTCTTAGGAACCAAAGTCGCAATTCCATTTTCAAACATTATGTCTAAGAGTTCTAGCTCAAATGAAGTCAAGTATTTCATAGTCAAGCAGCAATCAAACATTACAGAAAATAATTCTACAGCACCAGCTAATTGCTGAGCATCAAAAGGCTTTCACTGACATTTCTAAATGTTCAAATAATACAGCAATTGAAAAAGGCAGGGGTAGGGAACTGAAAGAAAAGTGATTAACAGTGACATCTTGGGTTTGCCATGGCCCCATCCTAACTTTAAGCCTACTGAAATGTTTTGCTCCTTTTCTGGACTAAACTTACTGTTTATTCCAGGATGTTTTTCAGCTTGCTTTTTTCATTCTAAACTGTAACTTCTTACCAAGCTGCTGCCTGCCTCTATGCATGGCCTCAGCTGAAAAGGATGGCTCAGCCTGACACAGCTGCTTTTTAAGCTATGTGCATTTAAGGTTTATTATTATAGATACAGGAGAGAAGCAGATTGCACTTGAAATAGATGTTGCAAAAAGCATAGGTTTAAATGCAGTACACCTGTGACAAAAGCACATAGAATTTTTTATTTTTACAGCAAAACCGGGTGTGCATATCTTGTTCACAGCAAGTGAAGGCAAGTAATGGAGAGAAACATAAGATGAATGGTTCCTTCCTAATGAAAATCTACACAGACCAAGCCTTTGTGTGCACTTAATCAATTCCAGAGCCTTTTCCTTGGGTAACAGGATACCAGTTAAGAAATTCAGCCAAAATAAACTGCTTCTGCATTTTGGGAATAGCCCAGAATTATGAGCTTGGTTTGACATCTCCATCACAAATACTTTATTACTACCCTGCCAGGCAACATCAAGCTTTCACCACACAGCCACATAAACAGGCCAGAAAAATCTCTGTGCTATGAATGCTCTGGAGCTGAATAGGTCAGTCAGTTCAACCTCCTGATTCCTGCTCTTAGAAGAAATAGAGGTGAAAGGCCATAAACTTTTTTCCTGATGACATACAAAAAGACACACTGAGTGTGCATATTTAAAAGGACAAATCTTGGAAGAGAAGTGACATTTCTATCCTACATCTCTGCATCTATTCCTGTAAGAAGGTTATTATAAATGAAAAGGTCAATGAAGAGCTGTTCTTTTAGCATTCGTTATTTCATACATTGCAGGACAGTTGCGTGACTTCATTTTTTTGTGGACAGCAGTAGAGAGAAGCAGCAGTAAACACTATGAATTATTCCCTAGACATTAGACTGCATAAAGGGCAAACATGGATTCTTTTCTTCCTTGTGATTGTAAAAATTCCTCTGACTCAGCAGTTCAGTGGAAAGGTTTGCTGAAGAATGCCTTCCAGTATGGAAACATGACGGTGTCCTGCACTGGTTGATATGAGCAGGGACGACACAGAATCCCAAGTGACTGTATCAAGAGTAAAGCTCTACTGTAAGCCAGTCATCAAATGACACATACTATGTCTTATTGAAAAGAAGACAGAAATATATTATATAAAGACTGTAGCTAAGCTCCAATGAAAAAGCCTGTTTTAAATGTTTTTATGAGGTGTGCCAATGCTGTTGAACAGCAGACATTTCTACAAACTAGCAAAATGTTAAAGACATCTGGAGCAGCCCTAACACGGGGCAGGACACTGGCCAACGACAGAAGCACAGGAATTCACAAAATATAATGGAACAGTCAGATGGAGGCTACTATGTGAAACTTGAGAAATGCACAAGGGGAAATAAAGCAGCTGAGCAGAAAAATGAACATTACCTCATAGGTAGATAATAATCAGAAGATGCATAAAAGCACAGGTTTACAAAATTGCAGAGATCAGCTCAGAGGAGAAGCTAGTTAGAAAGCCATGGAGATGAGGAACTTGTGGTACCACCAACACAACATCCAAAATCAGTCAGATTTTGAAGAAATAACTCTTTTTTGGCTTTTCTATGTTCTTTTTATTATAGTATTTGCATAATATCTGTAAGTCAGTTTTAGAATCTGACATACTAGTGAAACTCACCTTCTTTATGTTAAATCCATGCTTCACAGAAATAATATGCAAATTATTGCATGCAAGAACAGAGATCATGCTGTTATAGGTTTCTATCTGGGTGGTAACTATGAGCTACTTCAGTAATTTCCCAGGTGTAATGGGTATAAACCTGTAAAAAACTCTACTGTCAGAAACTCTGACCAGGCCAAATGCTTATAAAACTGATGACTCTCTTAAGAGCCATAAGTAGAAGACCTTTGTGTTAGCTCTTCTGGAAGCCTTCAGGATATTTGTAAGGAAATAACATGAAGTAACTCAGATTTTCTGCTTTTAAAATAAGATTAAAATTCTGAAAAGGAATACCTGTTGCCATGAGAAAAGGGTGAAAGCCTCTAATTTAAGCTGTTCACTCCCATACCAGTGATGGAAAAACTCTGGGTAAATATAAATACAAATAGAGTACTTAGATCTGCCTAATGAGTATCCTGAACCATGTAAGAGTCTCCAACTGCTGGAGCAAGCAACATCTTACTCAGGATTGAGATGTTATTTCCCACAAATACAGCAACTGTAAACAGGAAGGATAACTATCTTGCTTATGTACCCAATACTTAAAACTGCTTTCAGTTCTGAAAGAATGCTCTAGCCATTTGGCACTACAGTAGATAACTTACTGAGATCCAAAACTTCTAGTGTTTACCACTAGTCAAGTCTATGTTAGTGTTTCACATAGCAAAACTGATAGCTTTAAGTAACTAACATCAGTCCAACCTTGTCAGTATACATTTTAGAATTTATTTACATATAAATACAGTTGTATATAAAGCTTGTTGCATAATTAACCTCCTCACAAGCCATGGGGAAAAGTTCCCTTATTCTGTGAAAGAGCTAAGTTAACACCCTCATTTGAACTTACACATGGACACTAAAGTACATTCAAGACATACAAGCTTGTCCTTTCAGGGTTGCAATCCCAGCAGGCAAGTTTGGGGTTTATCAGCTCACTTGATTGCTTACATGATTAGTCTCCTTAGAATGGTGCTATGCTTCTGTTGAAGCATGAAGACTGAAGAACCAGCAAGAGTCTGTCTAGCTCCTCACCTTGCCCTAAATCCAAATGCAATGTGACCATCCCATTCCCCTTCAGATGCTTGTCTAGGCTTCTTAAATTTCTGAAGTGACAGAGGTGTCACCTGACACACCCTGCTGGTTACTCAGACTATTTATCATCATTTTCAGAATGCAGGCAACTTAACCTCATTTCACAGATTTTTCTCTCTCAGCCTACACTGCCATTCCAATCTGCATTTAAGCAGTTAAGTGTAACTCTATTAGGATGCTGGATATACACTCCTCAAATACATCTACAATATAGAAATGTGGTGCTAATGTACATTTCAATCAAGAATTTCTACTATTGCATTATTTGTGCAGCTCATGTGAAAATTCTCCTTGATTGAAAGTTAGAGAAGTAAAGATTATTGAGCAGAACATGTATACCTGTACAGGCAAACAAATATACTCAGCATAACAAAATTGTAACTGCAATTGTAAAGGAAAAAAGTCTAGTATACACTATTGCTTTCTAAGTTGCTATGCCTGTAGTTTTAATGGAAATAAAAAGGAAATTCTTTCCTAAGACACCTTTGCACAAGGAAAAAAATATTCACCATATCTAGGAGCAAAGCTCAGATAAAAGCAGCCCAAATTTTGTCAGTTCATGCCTAGAAATCCTAGAAACACTCGTATGTTTGACAGTCTCCTTTCTTGTACTTTCATTTCATTCCAGTGTAAAGGTGTACAAAATCCTACATGACTAACAGATTGATTCTTCTGTTTTCTGAAGTGCCTTTTCACTATGGAGAGCACTATCAGGGGTCTCTCAAGAAACAGGAGGCATAAGCTGTGTGTCAGACTGCTTTTAAGACACAGACTAGGAAAGTCCTACCAATGAACTCACTTTCTGCCCTTTTTATGAAGCACCATCTCTTGTGGCAGTCAGCCCTTTGCTAAAATCAAAATGTATTTGATTTTCTTCTGCCAGGGAAAACTACAGACTACAATAAAGGATGTCAGTATTTTTTTCCTTAGTGTGTTGCCCACTCCAGCATTTCTCTTTAGTCTCAAGAGGGTAGAATCTATAATCTAGAACTGTTTGCTTTGTGTCACAATGAGTGGAAAAGGTGAATAATTAAAGAACTCACAGCTTCAGGTAAAACAACATCAATCTTACAGTCTGACACTACCAGACAGTGTTGGTGAGCAGCTGTGCCCTAACAAATCTCTCTGCTTCAATTCCAAAGCTAATAATCTTGAGAAATTGCATCATGAAATACACCTGCACCTCCAAAAAGCCATCTAACATAGCAAAGATGAGCAACATGCTCAGAAAAAGATGCTTCCATAAATATCAGCCTGACCTACATATTTCGATAAAAGAAAACTGGGAAAAGTGACTTCCTTTTAAATTCTGATGTCTTTTGATATTTCCAATCAATGTTTTTGTCATAGTTACACCACTATTATCATGTGTATCATGTGAATGAGACCAAAGTGCTGTTTTTCTTCAGCTATACTGTAACTTGAAAAGGTAGTCAGCTTCACTAGCTACAGCAAAATACTTTCCAGTGCCATCTGCCATGAACCACAACAGAGCGATATGTCAAAATTTTGTAGCTGAAATTAAAAAAAGTTTCCTTTTAGAAGAGCTGTTATAGCTTCTGTTCCTCAGAGCCTTAATCTAAGCAGTAAGACTTTTCAATAGTGTATGAAAAAAGTCAAACCCTAATCAAAACACTGTATTACTTTTTTTTTTCCTACTGCTCACTGGAATATGAAAAACCACTGTAAGTCCCTTCAAAGGTGGTGTTTTAATCTCTGAGGTTACGTTTTCCTTGGAGGAGTGGTGAAACAAATGGGAACAGGCACTAAACACCCACAAACTCATTGTGAGTGGCTTGGTGGCCAACTGCCATTTTATCCTCTTACCAGATCTATATTAACTAAATGCTGAACCACCAGAAATTCTAGTACAATAAAAGCATATGGATCACAGATGTGGAAAGACAAAGGATTTTCAGGAGGCAAAACAGCAGAAGGTAAAATGGTAGCTACCTAGGGTCAGAAACATATCTAAAGTAGAGTCTTCTGATGTGTGTCTAGTTTTGCTGCTGTCAACAGAAATGCATCATTGAAAACTGCTCCATACAATCTTGGTAGAGAATTTCCACTATTTTTTAACCTTTAGTCCATTTATAAGCTGGATGCAATCCTTCTAAGCATTCATATGGCTTCCACCATCATGGGATTCAGCATTTTGGCACATCACTGGAATGGCAATGGATATAAAAATTTCTCCCGCATTAGAGAAAATCTATTCCCTGGAGAATCATTTATGTCTGTGATTTGATGATAGCCAGATCTTGCATCTTGAAGCTACATGTCTGTGTCTCACAAAGTTTTCCACTTCCACCATTTTACTGTAGCTCCTCATTGCACTGGATTGCTTTTCTACAGTCAGTCTTAAAAAATTTCCTATCTCAGGCCAAGGTTCTTCCTTTGGAAGCACTGACTACCATGGAATTAGCAGACACCTTCCCAAAGTGCACAGCATCAAAGAATGAACCCTCCTCTTGCTCTATAATTACAGAAGATGAGCTTATTGAACTAAAAGGTTTACTTGAGTATGTTTTATCTCATGTCTAGACTTGGTATTTCACTATTCTTTACATCTGTCCCCATCCTTCCATCAGTTCCCTGTCCCTTCAGAAGGCCCTAACACATCTCTGTATGTCAGCACTGATATTGGCAGTGACCACTGGAGGAAGATCTGCCAGGACCTCTACTGCACCCATTCCAGGTGGAAGTGGATTGGTCTAAGAATCCATTAACTGTCTGCAAAGAGCTGTATGTGTCTGGATGCTTCCTAACAAAAGCTGCTGTTGACTTTGTGCTAGTTGTACAGCAGGTAATGAACTTAGTAATCAAGCCAAGCTACAATAACCATAATTTTTGAATTGAATAATGGACATTATCACACAAACTTACATTAAGATTCTAAAGACTAAGTAAGCTATAAGCACACCTGCATGTTTTAAAGTAAACTTATACAGTTGGTCCTCAGTGCATGAAAAATCTTCTGGGTTGTAAATCTGCTGATATGTGAGGTGAAGGGATATCCAGACTGGGTCTGTACAAATCAGCACTGGGCTGAAAGCAGAGTCCTGTCTCTGTTGTTGGTGTCTCAGGAATCTCATCATAGCAGTGTCACCCTTACCATTCTCATTTTCCTGACACATTCTGCTACATGTCAGGCTTATAGGAAAAACAAAGGTAACGCATACAAAGGTAATGTCTTTGCTCTCTGGATCACCTGAATAAGACAAGATTTACTAAGTCTCAAAACTACAGATAAAACAATTAGCAACACCTCCAAGGTTGGCTTTGTCTGTCTCAAATAGTACTTCCTATTTCTATTGTTTGAATAAAGTTTGTACTTAACAGAGCTCTTTAAACACAAGGAAAAAATATGAGAGAAAAAAATAAAACAGAATTTAAATTTAAAACCTCCAGCACTTTGGGCCAGTAATTTTCTAAACAATCTAATTCTATTTAAGTTTTAGCAGTTGCTTATTTGCCCCCTTCATACAGCTCCATGATGAATGAACTAGGACATTCACTGCAAAAAGATTTTCCAGTATTCTTAATTAACCCATTATTTTGTCAAAATCTTCAAATATACTTCCTAATATGCTAGGACATTGTTTAAACTACAAAAAAATAAATTAAAATTTCAAACTGAACTCCCTAAAACACCAAATAATACCCTATTGTATTTGTTTTATAGATAAAATATGGCCAAAGCTTTGAGACAAATATTGGAAAGGGTTTGTAGAACTAAGTAATCAATAATGACACAATACCCCTTTGTTTTCCTCATATCACTATTATTTTAAAACAGTAACTGAAATTGTGTTACAGTGAACTGGAAATTAGGCAGTGGGTTTTTTTTGTTTCATAAAATCAAGAAATCTTAAAAGTGTTCCACAAAGTCTCAAGATTGCAGTAAAATCCCTCTATCAGTCTGAAAAGTAAGTTGCTTTTTCTGGCAGCCTGAAATAACCATTTAAGCACACAAAGCTTAAAAATCATAGGAGTTTCAGACTGTTGAGCAACAACTGATTTTACTTTAAAATTATGGCAGATGTTTTGAACAACATAATCTCTTCCTGGGAGTGATGTATTTTCAGGTGAAGGTTATTTGTAAATTACTTTCAGAGAATTCTCAGCCTTGGCACACAATTTATCACAGCCAAAATAACAGAAGGCTTGTTTGGAAGACGCAGGTGACAAAATGCATAATGAGTCAATACTTTTTAATCAGAAATATGACTCAGGTCAGAAACAAAAGGCACAAGGCTATGAGAATTATATGTTGAAAAAGTTACTCATTAAGCTAGACCAACAACATTTAACTAAGACTAGGACTGTCTTTCATCCTTATTCTTTTTCCCTCAGTAGTTTTACTAGCAGTGTTTTATGGTATGCTTTAGATTAATCTTAAAATATTCAATTGTGCCATTGTTGACATCATAAATATCGCAGACATCACCAATTTAAAAAACCCAAACTTTTCAGAAACCTGTACTTCCTACCAGAGTATCAGCAAAGTTGTCATCAACTAAACCCAGCAGAATACATGTACATTATATCACTACAGATTTTAGTGATTTAGTTTTTTTATATAAACAGATATGTATTATGAGAACTAATGTGTTCTTATATATGACCTCAGCATAAAGTACTTTCACTGTCAGTAAATCAGCTGATTTAAGATAAATTGGAATCTATAATTTAGCACCCTTCAAGAAAAAAATATGGAGAAATGACCTTAGGCAAGAAAATAAGTTAAATATTAATGAATCTGTACTTGACTAGGACATACAGCTAACATGTGGGGGAGGAGAGGACAGGGAGAAAATCAATCTTTTAGTTTAGGGCTCACATTTTAGCCATCTGCAGATATCCTGTTAAATTTACCAGGAGCATTTGAAATGACTAAGCATACAGATTGAAAATTAAAATTCTACACCATAAGGAATGGCCTAATTAAATTTCTTATAAATTGAAAAATACAGTAGCAAATGCATAGTACACACTAAACTAATAAGTAGGAGACAAGTTAAATTTTGAAATCCAGACTCATATAGAAGGGTATACAGTGAGAGAGAAGCCATGACAACAGTATTTAAAAAAACCACAAAGCTTCATTTATTGTAACTCACTGACTTAAACAACTGTGAGCTCAGCCTCATCTGCTTGCTACCATATCATAGACTCCTGCTCACCTCTGTAAGCTCTGCAGTTGTGGAGACTGCAACACTTAACAAAGTCTTTTAAATTCTCCTCCAAACTTAATTCTCTCCTTCAGTTCTTCTGAGGAAGAACAACTTCTGTTTAAATGAATATGAATTACTGAACTGCACACATGGTGTTCAAATAGAGCTCACTAAACACATAATAAGCCCTGGACTTACCCCAAAGTTAGAATTACCTAAAGAAAAGCCACACATTTAAAGCACTGCCACCTCTTACCTGTAGGATCTGTATAACATAAGTAAGATCCTGAGTTGGAGAGAGGGAATTAATACAAGAATGTAAGTATGCTCTGAGCACAGCACCTTCCTAATTGTGCCACTGCAAACTGAACCACATCTTTCAGGTAACATGGCTTACTCAGTTCAAATGCATTCTGTGGTCCTACTTGGTACTTGTTCAGAAGGAAAATCCAAACTTCATGGTTAACTGCAGTGTTTTTTTGTAAGGTACTAGTTTGTATGTATAGGTTAATCACCTCCCACTGAGCAAAGACACAGAACATCTGCACAATGATCATGCAGACTCTGATATAATTTTGAAAGTTATTCTGAAAGCTTTAAATTTCAACTGGAGATATTTAACAAAGTAATTCCAATGGCTTCCTATACTGCTGTCCCTAATCCTTCTACATTAATTACTTCCACAGTAAAAGCTTAATTATGTCTGAAAAGAAAACAGGCTAATACCACCATCAAAGAGGAAAAGCACTATTCAGAACAGTTCTCAATTTATTAAAAAAAAAAATAATATCAACTGGATCATGTCTATATGTGGCATGATTACAAACAGTGGCTTCTGAATCCTTTTAAATTATTCTAAATTTCACCACAAAATTCTCCAATCTTCACCTGGAAATAACAATCCTACTGCATTCTTGCTGATGACAGCAAAAAGACTTCAACTAACTACAATAAATGACAGTTAAGATCTACACACTCTGGCAGTGAGTTTGCCTAAATCTACCATGATTTCTACACATATTTTTAGAAACACACTGGGGAAGACAGAGAAAACAGGGAGAAACAGTTTTTCCTGTACCTGGCAAGTCTGAGAAAAGGAGGATGCACTCGTTGAATCCGTTGGCCAGCAGGCGATCCCGCAGCTGTTGAAGTATGGCGACTCCAATGCAGAACGGGAAGGAGGAATTTCCAAGCAGTAACGTATCCCACAAGTGAAAAATTTTGTGCAAAGGGAAAACATCTGCAAAATGAATAGGCACAAAAAGTAAAACTCTATGAGCATATAGACACATTAACAGGATTAATGAGTTGCCTATATACTTCTTTCCTCTCCCATCTTGAGTGATTACTTTTTTATTTGGGAGCAAAGAGGACTCAACCTGTTTAGGATCATGTTTGTCTTCAGATGCAGTTTGATTATTCTGGAAATCACAGTCTTCTTTTATTAATGAATACTTGGAAGCACATGGGTTTTCACATTTCGAGTATATAAAAAATATGACAATTTATTTTCCTTTTGGTACAGTACAATTATGTTTTAATGCCAATCACTTTTTCACAGTACGACAACATTAACGAGGTAATCAATAAGATCAACTACTTACAATTAGACAAAAAATGAACAGAATAAAGAAAAAAATTGACAGAATAAAAGACAAGGAAAAAGGTCTATTAAAAATAGCAAGATTTTATATATAAAGCTGAAGGTGGCTCTCTTAAATTAAGCTATCTTCCAACTAAATTATTCTAAGACCTTACTGCACTTGATTGCTTAAGGAAACCATCTCCTTGGTTTTCCAAATGTGGTGATTCTCATGAAAGATATAGAAAAATGGACAACTGCAAGAACCAGTGCTTTACAGTCAAAATCTTTAGAAAATGCAATCATGAATCTGACATTAAGTTCTTTGATATTTCATCAGAGAAATAATCCATCAGCTCTTTTCCTTCTGACACTTTTCTTAAAATTTAAATTCAATGTTTGCCAATGTTGATATGACATGAAAAAAATCAAAGATTTTTGAGAAAAGTTTTAAAGTTGCTTTCTAGACTTGATTTATTAACTTTGTTCTCTTTAATTAAAAGCTCACCAAATTACAAAGATCTTCTTTTTTCCTAATATACATGCACAAAAATAGTAAACTAGTGCTACCAGAACAACAGTGTCTATGTGCAACAAAAATATGATTATCTTCAAAAAACAAAGTCACTCTCTTTCTTAGATTCCCCTGAGTGAGGGCAGGGGATGGTGGTGAGGTTTGGTTTTGCTTTTTAACTATTATTCCAACTTTTCCCAATAAATAACAGCATCCTCTGAATATACCCTAAATACTGCATGTGTAAAATAATCCAGATAATAATAACAGCAACAACATAATAACCATATAATAATCAAGCAATAACAATAAACCAAAAAAGCAGCAGAAATACTAATTATTACCAAATCAGGGCAGAAAGGAAGTGGAAAGCACTGTTGAGTTTTCCACCACACATCCTTGCAAATTACCAGCACCCTACTGAATGACCTATCCTAACAATTAGAAAGGCTTTAGCTGGAAAAGTGAGAAAAATTAGGCTTAAGAAAGATAAAAACATTTAATCAGAAAAAAAAAAAGCATACTCACGTGTAAACATTGTAAGAAACCAAGGAATCGCATAAAGCTGCAAAAGGTGGTGATGGGGGAAAGAAGACAAAAAACAAGTTTTGAGAACTGAAGTTGTCTATGACAATCATCAACTACATTAAAAATTGCCTATTTTGCATGAATTTATTTAAAAAGGAAAATAACTGCAGTGGCAGATCCTCTATCACACAACTCTTAGCCCCTCAGAAGCTCTTTTCATCCCCAAATTTTTCAAATTACTAGTTTGTGACACTGTATAGAAAATAATAAAAAACCCAATCACCACCTTTACTAGGTTGGTTTGCAAGAAAGTCTCCAAAGTCTTAAAGAACTCAAAAACCTGCTCTACTAAACTGTTGCAATTCTCACTCAGCTAACAAAAAATTAGCCATGGATGCCTGAAAAAGCATAAACCGACTTGATTTAATATATCTTTTTGACTACAGAAGAATATGGTTTTATAGAAATAAAAGTTCAAATCATGATTTCCAAGAGAAAAAATAACCACCTCTGCCTTTTTCTGCTATGCTGGTATTTATAAAAATGCATATTTGCCAGGGAAGAAATTAAGGATAGTTTCATTCTCAGTAAATGCTTACTAACACTCCAAGCATTTATGTAGTTCTGCTGGGACCATTTCAGGGCAGGTGCCATCTGAAGGTGTCCTGCTTCAGCACTTACACCCCTATGAGACTTGTGCTGCTGCAACACCTACAGAAAACCTTCAACTTCTGCAAACTTTCATACTCATGACATCATACAGAGAAAAAAGAATTAAGCATTTATGGCACCTTAAGAATTTCTCACTTTACAGTGAAGTATTTAGCAAGACAAAGGCAATTTTCTTGAAACATCAAACTGCACAGAAAGCTTCCATAAATTAGGAATGCAAGAGCAAGACGATCATTGTTAAATTTTACTCAGCATAGCTCATGTGCTATGAAGATTTAACATAGTTAAACATAAAACTTAATATATTAGTTTTTAACTCATAAAAAGTGCAAATTAATCCTCCCATTGAGCTTTTCCTGGAAGTAAACAAATGAGGTGCAGAAAACATAATTGATATTATGTTAATAAATTACTTCTTATTCCATAAACTCTGAACTGGGTTATGGCTCTGACTAATTGATGTACACATTTGCTGTAAACCTTCTTGGCACAGCTCTCTCTAAATTTTATTCCTATGCCTTCATCTGATCATCTGAGAGCTGAACCATACTGCCCCTAAACTAAAGAAAGTTCAATGACCTGTTCACCACTTAAAATATTCAGCAGGCTTTTAAGAAGCTTGACCTCCAGCCCACCAAGATTTTAAGCATTCAAAATCCAAATCAAATCCATTTCTATCACTGTTTTAATCTTATAACACATTTGTATTATTTCCCTGAGTATATCTATATCATGTTTTAAACAGATGGCATTCTGGGGAATAGTAACATACCTGTTCCCTGAAATACCCATTACAGTGGTTGTGATCAGCTAATATCTGTTTATCTGCTTGTTTGTATGCAATATTTTGCTTCCCATGCAGTAGGAAAACAAGGCTAGTGTCCTGAGGCTCCTCTTTGCTAGGAGGTACATATTATGTAAATGACATTATTTCCTTGGTATTTAAAAGCAATTATTTCCTCCTTTTCATACATTTGGATGAAAGCAGATCCTTTTTTTCTCCTAGTTTCACAAACCCCTCTACTGTGCATGCATTTACACAGAAATATACAAGAAAATACATGAAATGTGAAGCTTTGAAGATCATGAAAGGGAATCACAAGAAAAATCACTGCTTTCCTCTAAACCATCCTCACCAAACCTATCAGCAGTGACATGAAAAGTAGGTCAAACAATTTGAGTAGGCGGCAGGTGAGCTTGTATTGAAGGGCGCTTTACCTCTGATTTTAACCAATACAATGCCGTAAGACAAGGAGGTGTTGGCAAGCCTGAAGAGGCTATGGATGCTGTCAGGAAGCAAGGAAGCAAAGGCACCCACGGGTGGTATCAGTCCCCGAGGCCGGCGAGAGGGCCGGAGGGGCGGCGCTGCCGCCAGGCCCGAGGCCCGGGCGGGCTGGGGCGGGCCCTGCGCACAGCCTTAGGGAACGCTGCCCCCCAGCGGCCGCGGCGGGCACAGCACCGCCCAGCAGCGAGGGTGCCACCCGGCAGGGCTGAGCCCGGAAACCTCAGCGGGCTTCCCCGACACTCAGCTGCCCGGAGCGGCAAAGTGCACCTAATGTGGAATCATCTGAACCGCTGGAACAATCCCAGAATAAGCCGCATTAAAAAAAGACCCTGTAAAACCGACGCATCATTTTTACAGAGAACTTCAGTGGAGCAGTGCCGTAACTGTAATTTTGCTTTGCTAGTAAAATACAAACTCTTTTGTGCTTTAAAGACCTGGACATTTATTACATATGACGTACACAGCAGTCCCCTTAACACCAGTTTCTCATTCAAACAATCTTAATAATAAATCCACAGGGTTTTTTCAGTTACAATTGAAATCTGTTGCCCTTAAGACTCAGTTTCATTGTCCATCCTTCCACTGTCTCTAGGTAAATTCCTTTTCAATGGCGCTCTGCTATGACATATTCTCCTCAGTACCTGAGCTTGGAGATGCAGTTTGTTGTTTTTCAGCAGGATGAAGATGTTTACTTGCCTGTTGCTAGGTGGCCCTGTTCTGAGAGGAGCACATCTTCCATTAGACATTCAAAACTCTTAGAGATACTGGTTCAAATCTTGATGAAAGGTCTTTTCCATCAGCATTCTTTTACTGCCTGCTAAAACTGTCTGGACTGTTTCATTATTTGACTGTTCCTTTAGAATATGAGAGTTTTATATATTTGTGTCTATAGAAGATTGAGATTTCAGTTATAAAGACAATAGTTCTGAAGAAATTTAGGCTCAGATGATGCTGAAACTAAAGAGATTTCAGAGAGAAGAACAAGGTGGAAATGAGTATTAATGTTTGTTGGTAGTGATGTTAGGAAGTGTTAAAAGGTACAGGAGTAACAACTAGTCTTGCAATCTCCTATAAAGAATACATAGAAGAATCCTCACCTGACCACCTGTTATTGAACAGTTTGAATGATAAATTGTCATGTCTTCACCACTATTAAAATAATTAATAGATGGCAGAAATGGTTTATAGATGGATAACAAAAAACCCCTACGATATAGTAGATACTTCCGTATTTTCAGTGTTTGAGACTTTCCATGGTAAAGCCTCTCCTTCTCACAGGAGGCACACAGAAAAACGACCACAATCAATGGCAAAAGGGGCAAGTATTCTAACTCCAACACTGAGTAGCTCATTTGCTTCAGGAAAAACTGCTAAGAACCCTGCAATCGACAGCTGTAAGGCAGTGTCTGCCATGCCAACCTGCTTTCTACATACTTTAGGCAGGCACTAGCTTAAATGGCAACAGAAAGGATTCAGAAAAGGTATTGTACATTTTTCTTATTGGATTGTCCAGTAAAAATCCTAGATATTGAAACCCTGTTACGTAATCCAATCTTCCATTTCCAGCACGCTAAAAACCATTTCCCATAGCTACACAGAAGGCTGGTCAAACAGAACCAAAGAATGAGTCTCAGCTAAAAGGAATCCTTTTCACCTTTGCCCTCCCCACCTCCCCCAGCTGTCTCAACTCCATCCCTGCACACACTCACCTTCCTCCCTCCTCTGTCATGGTCATCCTCACCAAGTAAAGAGAACCTCAGCCCCCCAGCTCAGTGCTGCCACAAACAGCCACCTTCCCCAAACACACCCACACCACTGAGCACCAAAACGTCAAGTGCAAGTCTTAGAAGCACTTTAGAAGATAAATTCTTTGTATCTTTTAGATAAGTTTTTTTGTTCCTGACATATTGTCAGGAAGTCCACCATCGTTAAGCAATGTCAGATTGACCAAAGGGGGCCTTTGAAACATCTCTCTCTTGTTACCTATCTCTGACTCCACTTGAGGTGTGACCAGGCCCAAACCATTCTCTCAAGAATAAAACAAAACCTTTTAATAAAATGAAAAGAAAAATTAAAGTCTACAATCTTATTCTGAATATTTCAGTAACTTTTCTTCCATATATACATTTTAGCTGTACCATGTATTGCAGTTTATATGAGGTGTCAAAGCCAAAGATAAAAGAGGTTTTTCTTTTTTTCCCCCACCTATTAAATGCCTGTTTCTTTTTTTTGTCCTGTTTGATTTATGTATGAAATGATGTTGTCCAACAATAAGCAGAATTTTATTTTGCTGAGTTGTTCTAACAACTGCCCCAACTGTTGCTTTTTGCTTTGATTTCCAGTTGTTAAAAATTATTTTTTGTTTTCTACAGCTTCTTGAGGAGGGGAGGGGGAGAGGGAAATGCTGAGCTCTTCTCCTGGGATCCAGTGACAGGGTATGTTGGAGTAGTTCAAAGGAGCACCAGGGGAGATTTAGACTGGACATTAAGAAGCCTTTCTTTACTGAGAAGGTGGTCAAACACAGGAAGAAGCTTCTTAGAGAGGTGGTTGATGCCCCAAGGCTATCAGTGTTTAGGAGGCATTTGCAGAATGCCCTTCACAGCACATTTTAAGTCAGCCCTGAGGTGGTCAGGCAGTTGGACTACAAGAGTGCTGTGGGTCCCTTCCAAAGGAAATTGTCTGTTCTACAAACTTGGGATCTTTCACCTTCCTGTTCCACACTTGAAATACACACACACATACTTAGCTTCAATCCCATACAGTGCCTAGACAATCACATATTTAAAGGCCACAGAAAAGTACAAAAGATAAGACAAATTGAATCACATTTTTAATATTAGATTCTACCCATCTGTATGTACCTACACAAAATTTGAAGAATGATCACTTTTTTCACAAGATAAAAATATCAGCAAGAAACTTCTCCTTCAGATTCATCCTCAGGTAATTGTGTAACAGGACAAGCAGAGATAAAGTACTTCAAGGGCAGCATTTTTAAGATGAAGCCTTATTACTGATACCTTGTGCATATCACCAAAACCAAGCTAAGGTATCTACCTGTGCCAGCAGCTTCAGCACAATGATATTAAGGAACTGCAATCAGTTTGCCTTCTGTGTTAGTGGATAGATGACAACTGTGTCTACCTTCCATAATTTGCAGCTGAAAGTGCTTTAGAATAATTCATTGCTATAGCTGTGCTTTTAGCAACACCGTACACTTTCTTGTTTTTCCTCAGTTTAAAATGGTCTGCTGTTTAGGGTCAGAATTAGTCAGTAAAATAAGGAATGTGTTATAAAGCATTATATAGGGTGGGGAAGATTATAAACTTTGAGAAAAGTGAGCAAAGAAGAACTGTAAGATTCACTGCATATATCATCCCTCTATTTATATGTAAATCACATAGCCACAGCAATGTACTTAATCCAGGCACCACATCAGCTAATAAGATTCACAACGACTCAAGCTTCAGCAGTGTTCAATATTCTGAGAGCTACGTGACCTGAAGGAAATGAGAAGGGTGCCAGGAACACAATCTTCCCTGCAGCAGAGCCTGCGTCTCAACGGTGAAAGATTAATCAGGGTTTACTTTGATAGGATTAGTACTCAAGCACGAACCTCTGGTTCAGATCTCATTACTACACTGCATATCCTTCACCTTGATGGATCCTGTGCTGCCTTGTTACAGTTACAAAAAATCACCTCTCTGACTAATCTAAAAGGCAGCACAACTTTTACTTACTAAAACAACCCCCAAACCCCGACAGACAATTCAGAAAGGACAACCTCACTTCAGAGGTTAGTGTTACCTTTAGAATTTGCATCTTTATTCAATGCAAGAGTTTTAAAAACTATACCTCCTTTGCAATTGTTTACTATACTACCTCATCATCTACAGACTGTCAGATTTAGAGACAAGGCTCATGTATGACTATGTGCTGTCCAATGACTAGCACAACAGAAACTGAAGTACAGCAAAACGTGATTTTAAACTATTCCATCTGACTTGTACCTTGGAAGTCTTCAGTGGAGAATTACAACTGTATAAGCAGACACTAGGAGCTGCTGAAATATCAGATAAGACCCAAGATGGGTTGCTACAGAGCTCTGGTGTAGATTAGTAGCACACACAAGGACCTGTAAGGTGGTCAGGCAAATTACATCTCTAACTCTTTAGTGGGAACTAGCATCCTGGACAAAATACACAGAAGAATTGTTTTGGTCATTTGCAGCCTTACAAAATAAATATTAAATGCATTTATGTAGTCATGCTGCAAAACTGATTCTCCCTCAGGAACTTATATTATTGCTAAGTATTTTCCAAGGTGTGACATATCTACAAGATTGATGATCACTTGAATGTACTTTTTCTATCACATACAAAATAATGTGACATTTGTGTTAATCAACAGTATTCAGTTAGCTGCAGTAATTTTGCTATTAGCACTTAATGAGTACACTGATTTTTGTATATTAACCCACATTTCAAAAATAAATGTATACATACCTTTTAAGATGAATCTAAGTTAAAATAACTGGCTAGTAGTATTTTTATTGTATTTACCATCCCAACAGAAGAAGAAGGACTAAAGCATGTAAAACAAGAATCAAAACTTTACCATCTTATCAGCATATTCAGGAAGGTCTACTAATATATACGTTTCACTTTTGTCAAAGTGCTACTGAAGCAGTTTGGAAAGGCATCTCATTCTAGCTTCCCTCGTTTTCCACTTTTTAATTCCTCTGGATAATATTTATAAAGATCCTTAGCACTTACATCTGGAATAAACCCAATTTCATTGAGGTGGTTACTCAGCTCTGGATCATGGAATGCAATCATCTGGGAAAACACTGTCAGGTACTCTGAAATGAAAAATCCAAGACTGTTGTCAAAAACACAAGACACATGGTGCTAGCTCACCACAGAGCAGTAGGAAAGGAAAGCCACTAATTTTAAACATACAATAAAACAGCAAGTAAATACCACCACTATACTCCTTGTTACCATTGCATTCAATACAGATGAAGAAGCATTTAATTTTTCTTCTTTAGTACTTCTCAATTTGGATTTTTAATGATGGTTTACTTGGCATACTCTTAGGTTGTGATGTTTGCTTTACACGCAAAGTTAAAGACTGTTTAGTAACCATCAGGGAGAAATGCCCACTATAAAAGATAAAATTTATTACATCTTCAGTCTGGCCTATTAGGTTGATGGGTAAAATTTTTATTAAATTGTCTAAACAACACTTGCTTTCAACTGGAAGAGAAGCAGACAGCAGAACACATGACAGTGAGAGATTCCTCCCTCTGTTCTGCCCCTCTCCCAGTTTTGTCCTCACTGTCACATATTCTGTTAGAAGAAATGAAGAGGCAGTACCATTGCAATTTTGTAACACATGGCAATTCCTTTTCCTCCACATTCCCAAGAACAGAGTAATTAGGGCATGGACAGCAACAGACAGAGAATGCCAGCTCTGGTTCCAGAACATGCTGACACCTCAATGCTCCACACAGCTTAGATCTACCCAGAAGACACAAAACAGCTAAAATTGCAGTAGGTAGTTCAATAACACGTTCTTAACCCTTTCCTCTACCTTAAAAAGGCAGGGAAATGACACAGACTTTTCCACTAAACCTTTATATATACATTGTTTTTTGCCATACAACCATAGAAAGGATTAATTAGAATACTGAAAGAATCCTAAAGGGTCCAGTCTCCCTGAGTCCTTGATGATGCCAAATGTAGAACAGGAACTCAGGAATGCCTACACTACTTTGGTTCACAGAATCCTACTGACCTGTATTTCTAACTTTGGCTGAAACATATATTTGCAAAGCTCCTTAGGAGTAACATCAGGAAACCCTGGAGAGCAGAAGTATTATTTTATGGAACAGTATAAAGTTAACAGTAAAGGAACCAAGCTATCAATCTTGAAGTAGTTGTCTCCAGAGGAACATATTTACTCTTTTCATCTTTAGACCTTTACTGCAAGTAATCTTTCTTTACAGACAAAAGGATGCAAACACGTTCTCTAGAATAATTTTTCCTATATTTTATTCAGTTCATAACACCTCTTACCCATTGCCTTTCATACATATCCCTTGCATTCTCTCCTTACGGTCACTTTCTCCCAATCTAATATCTAATATGTAAATGCTTTTACATCTAATTAGTTTTGTTGATCAGTTCTTAATTACCTTTCTTGAAGACAAAAAATGACAGACGCTGTTTAAAGTTGATGAGTTTCACAAGAAAGATACAAAAGACTTTCTTTAAAGAAATACAAGGAGAGCAAGCCACGCTGATACTGAGTATTCAATAAACATTCATTTCTGCTTGCAATTAAAAACATTAATTACCACCTGTTTCTTTTAACTACTAATGGCTTTTGAAGCAGCTTCTTTTGAGTTTTAAAGACTGTCTGGAAGACAAATTCTCTTCCCAACCTAGATTGTGCCAAGGTGAATTTCTAGGTGGAGACAATACCTTTTTTATGTTCCTATGAAATTTAAAATTACTTTTCAATTAGAACAGACACTCCCCTAGCTATTGTTTGAATTTCTTTAAGTTACCTATATACTCACTGAAGGCTGAACTATGGAACATTATTCCTGAGGGTTCTCTAACTCCTGTCCTGTATTGAATAACATCATCTTCTGCTCAGTAAGAAATTCTCCTCAAATCCGTATTTTTCCTGAGTACCCTAACTTTCATTTTCTAAGGCACCTCAAGTTTGTTCTTCTTCATTCTCATGACTGTGATCACCTGAAGGGTAAATCTTTACAATGCAACACTAGAAAGACTCTATACTGCTTCCACAACCTTGCAAGATGGACTGACTCTGACAGTGAATATTACAAAGAACATTTTTGTGAGTGTGCACCTCTAGATTTTTTTCTCTTGCCTGAATCCTTAACTGCCTATTTTATTCCAAGTTTTCTTGCACAGTTATATGATTTTAACTTCATCCCAATTTTGCAACCTCTTGAAAAAGTGTATTTACATATCCAGAAAAAATTCTACTTCTTTTAGAACTACACCAAATAAATGGACTGACTTACCTTGAATAACATGAGAATTATCCTTCAGAAAGAAGTTATACAAATACTTTGGAATAAAAGCAGACATGCAGGCATATGCCAGAGCTGAAAGAATTAGAAAAACAGACGCAATGACAGAGGTAGAATTTAATTACACCTAAAAAATTTCATCATTAACCAGATAATAAGCATAAATACATAAATCAATCTATACACAAAAGTGATTGCATGAACAGTAGGTATAATAGGAGTCATTGTCCTAAGAAACTAGTTTTCACACACAAAGACCTTACATAAAGAAGGCCAAGTGAAAGACAATAAAAGCTTGGACTACAACTGTTATGAAGAAATCCATTTTAAGAAGATAAAGGTCATATATCTAAAGCTGACCTGAAACTTTTGGGCATTTAAAACTACCATCAGCTTTTCTGAATAAAGTTGGTCTGACAGCTTAACACTTAGGATACCAAGTAATACATTCACCTTATGTAAGGCTGAACTACAGCTTCACTGAAAAATACAAGTGCTAAGCAGCATTTCTTGCCTTTTTCTATTCAAGGTTATTTGTGCTTTTTATTATGTATCACTATTGTATTTGGCAATAAATAGTATTTGAACCTCTGCTTGAAGAGCAGTACAACACATGCAGTTTTAAAAATCTAACCATTTCTTTTGACCTGTGGCAACAAGAGCTTTAAAATTCCTTTGTAGATACAGAAACTTTCCATCTCTAGGTGGATGCACACATCTGTCTGCATGTAGATACAGAAGAGAGACTGTGCTTTTCTTTGCTCACTGCAGAAAAAGGTACTCACCTTCATTGTTAAAATTCAAGTACAGAAACGGTGCACAAAGAGAGTCAAGACCTAAAGAGAGAAGAGCCATGAAGAAACAGCACAAAGGGCTCATTTATTTTAATGCACAAGATAAAGATGTTAATTTATAATGAAAATTTGCACACTAGATACTGGTCCTGCATTATCAGGGCTTCACAAGTAATGGTGAGAACAACTGTGAAATCAATGCATGAAAATAAGGACTTCAAATTATTCAGCTTAAATGCCAAATTGATTATTCTGCCAAGGCATCTAAGAAATGCCAATTACATCCCAAGAACTCAGTAACTTTTGCAGTATTATCTTGGAGCTTAATAACAAGCAACAGACTTTTCTTTTCAAAATAAAGTGACTGAAACTTATAAAGACTGAATATGTAACAAAGAGTGGGGCAATTTTTTATTACAAATTAAATACAAGTTATTAGGATTTAAATTTGCAAAAACTCACAGATTAATTTTCTATAGGAAACAGAGGAAAGCACTCAAAAAAAGGCTTATATTGTGGGAGTGAAAAGCTGGAGGTACTTTTAAGTCAATCATCGATTTCCATTCAATTTCCAGAGCAATTTCCATTCAATTTCTGTCCTTGCCAAGTGGTCAAACTCACCTTGCCAGTATACCAAATTAGGATGGGAAACGACCCAGGCCTTCAGTACACGTCTGAACTTTGCATGGCCCTCTGGTGACGACAGCAATTCATCATACTGATGGCAACGAGGAATATCAACTTCAATCTGCACCACAGCCAAGCATTTAAAGAGAAATGGGGATGAGTGGGGTACTACTACAGCTATCTTGCAACACTAGAGGTGGAAGTCAGCCAAAATATGTAGGCCAGACCACCATCATACACAATCTGCTTCCTCCATCATCATCAAAATCAAAACTGATAGGGGACCTAACAGACCTGTCAAAGTTTAAAAATAGAGATTTTTTTTCTCCTTTTCTGCACTCATATTTTTAATGGGTTCTAGCCCTTGAAAAAGACAGAAAACATATGATAGTTACAGTTGTTTTACTTCTGGACTCATTTCAGGTGGTAATATTGCTTTGCTGTAAAAGGTAACCAAATCAAGAGTTCTCAACGTGGAAACGATGGAAAATATTTCTTCATCCAGGAACATCCAGGAACAGCTGCTGTTTGTAATGTCTTTTTAGGTCTGGTAAGGGAACATTTGAGAACATTGTCTTCTTGGAGAACCAAATTGCTCAAATCCTCATTGCTGTGAAGCATAGCTCACCTTACAGGACCTCAAGGTACTCAGCATTATCTGCTACAAGGCACAACAATCATTTGGTAAATCCAGGATTTTTAACAATAAATCATTAATATTGATCACTACACTGCTGCTGCTACAGAAGCAGTGATTATAAAGTAAAAAAGGATTTCAGCTTCCCCATGTTGTAAGCTGAGTTAAAGTATTTGTGCCACTCTGATTTGCAAGATTCTTGCTACAGTGTAAAAGCTAGAGGGCAAGGAGAACCATACTGCTATTATCCACCAGGTGTGCTGTAATAGGCAAGTGACGGGTGGGAAAGATTTTCAAGTGACAATATTTGGTAACACCACAAGTCTTACTTGTCTGTCTGTAGGAATCGGTGTGTCTTTATCAATAGCATCATATTTTGCTTCTATGGCACCCTAAATGTGGAAGAAGAATATTTGAATTTAGAAAGCCCTTGCCAACATAAGTGCATATGACAATGTACATGCTGATATGCAGAAGTTGACTGCTTTTTTAAGAACTTTAGTTAGCAGTAGAAAATTCTGACAGCTTAATTTTAACAAAACCATCTTTATTCTGTTATTAACTCGGGACATACAGACCTTTCTACAGATCTCCTCAGCATGATCTTCAGTGATTTTCAGTTGTTTATACAGAAAGCTATGTCCTTTGTAGTTTCCCATTTTCAAGTTAAGAGATGCTCTGAGTTTAAATCCATTGCTTACCTCAGCCACTGGCAAGTGGCTTTCAGCATCCTCTTTAAAGGCACTGAATCCAGCTGCCTGTTAATTGATATTGCCAATACAGATGACTTAAGTAGCCTGTCCTTGCATAAATCCCAAGGCAGGCATACTAACAAGTCCAGTTTAATGTTATGGGACAGGGAAACACCCATATTGTACAGATGGCAAGGTGCTGAAGCATGAGAATCGACTCATTTCCTAAGACTCAGGCTAAAACCCTGAGCAGCAGTTTTTCTTCATCCTTACAGCTTTTTTGTTGATTATATTATATAGCACTCAGAAGATCACTTCCTAAGCTAAATCTCCTGAATAACCCGGGATGTGTTATCCCTAAGAATCTCTTTGCTCCATGGCTACAGGATTGCAAGCAAGGTAAATCCAAAAGCTGGGTAGTCCAGCAACTCTGTGAGAAGCCCTCATTTCTGGGACATTCAATTGTCCAAAAGGACTGTATTTGATTTATTTATTCTTTCTGGGAAGTCCATTGATTGGTAGGTGAGAAAAATAAATTTCATGTGGTTTCCCCTGTTTTGTCCAACTGTTGCTGACTGGGGCAGAAAGATTGTCAACTGCATTTCTCAAAAATATTAAAAATCTAAATAAAAAAATCCTGTTAACTACCAAATGTCAGGGTATTATTTTCCACTCCATAATCAAAACTAAAGGCAGTCAAGGTTACGTACGCTTTCTGAAATCAAATAACCTTACAGACAAGAAGCAAGTTTGTTAGAACATTGTCTTTATTTGTACAATTTCATGACTTATTTTGTTTGAAATTCCAGTAATTCTACCTGCCAAATTTTAAACCCATTCCATCTTCCTTGTCAACGCCATTTCTATCCCACTCCATCCCCAGTGAGTACTGGAACTTGTCCAAATGCCCTTACCTCAACACCCAACAAGGCAGCCCAGGTTATGCCTCTCAGAAGGGGAGGGATGTCAACTCTGGCTTCTTTCCAAATTTGGTTTTTCTTGTATGGGTAGGCCTTCAAAGAGAAGAGATTAACTGCAAAAAATGTTACCATGTAACTGAAACAATTCATATCCCAAAGCTGGGACAGCCTTTCCCCAAATGAAACAGCCTGAACAGTGAATACAAATTTCACAAAAAGTGAATTTAATTCCTAACTGGATGGCCTGGATGAAGGACTACTGTTTGATGTCAAAATATCCACTCTTTCTCATAAATACATTAATGTGCTTTGGTATATACTGGATAGATCAACTAATCCAAATTTATATTATGAATTTTTTCTTCATTTTATCTCTGTTTTTATACTATGTATCCATCTCAGTTTTATTAAACATTTCTAGTTTATACCTGATAATGTGCATCAGCTCTCTCATTCTTAAACATGAATCCATCTCTGCATATATGTAAATTAGGGGCTGCTATTCCTTTCCCCAGTATAAACCTCACATTTATAACGTGGCATTGCTGTGTTTTCAAATAGTTTACTGCTTGGAAATGCAAAAATGTTACAGGCATATTTATACCTATAATAGCTTAGTCTGTTATGAAATAAAGGATGGAAAATTATTTTCATCAGTAAATAACCAGTATTAGCAGCAGCTCTATTTCCATGTGCATACTTTAAAATTCACTTGTGTATATATACCAGTACTGAGAATAATTTGTTCTATTTTTATTTCCAATCTTCTTATACTTCTGAAGGCTTTTCTTCCCCCTTTCCTACTGTGGTCTCTTGTATCTCTGCTTCCTTTAACAATTACTTGGTCTTTCAAAATCTTCCAATTAACAGACCAAATCCAATTATCCAGCATCATAAGGACTCCATACCTTCAACAGCCTGTCAAACAGGACAATTCTATTTAGCTGGTACTCTGTGTCCCTCTCCCGGATGATCAGAGGAAGAGTAGCAGCTGCAGAGAGCTCATTGCTACTGTTGGAATGAGGTAAAGCTGGCTGGCTAGAAAAAAAGAGGATAAGTAATAGTGAACAGCAAGAAAAACAAATCACTGAAAAAAATCAATGCTCTATGAAGCATTTCTGAGTCAGAAACAAATATAATTGGTTATATTTTGAATATTCAGCACAAACAATTGATTTCCAGGACAGAGGGTAAGATCCTCAGTTTGGTATCAGGGCTGTTAAGTGCAGAGTGCTAATCAGCCCTCAACTTTTAGAGTCAAACAAAGACATGTAAAGTTTTACTTTTCAGAGGCAGCTGTGTCTAGCTGTGTAGTATGGCACTCAAAACTAGTAACTCAAAATTCAGTGTGTTTCAGATGTACAAATTTACACATATACTTACTCATCTTCAAGCAATGGATAAAATGCTTCTCCACCAACATCCTTCAATCTCTGAAAAGAGGAAGAAAAAATAATTCGTTAGCAGAATGCTGCTCAGAATTCAAGTGGAAATCTTAGTGGAATACAAAAACTATTAAATAGCAATTCATTTGCCAGATTCAGGAGCTTGCCTTGAGACCTAAGCATTAGCTCAGTCCCTCATCAGTCATGAAACATACAGCCTTCAACACTAAACCTTTTTGCTAACAGAGGCTTTAGGAGTTGATGGAAGTAGTTCTGCCTAAAGATATCTCATCCGTAAACCTATTTCCACACAAAAAATAGTTTATATGGACCATGGATTAATAGATCAATAGTATTACATAGTACTTCTTTGCTTCCTTGTTTTTCTACATGGACTTCCTATCCAAGTAGCTGCAAAGCAACTGCACAACTTGCATTTATGGTTCTAATCAGTTCAGGAGTTATGCAAACTTGAATTCCTTTTAGGAAATACACTCAGCAAAGGTGACAGACAAACATAGCTGGATTTTTGATTGAAGTTTTGAGACATCTTTTGGTGCATGATTAATGTTTAATACCATGCTCCCTGCAGTACTCTGTTTTGCAGTTCAGCCCTTAACTTGCAGGAACACGGCACACAACCTGTTCCTCTCGGGGCTGACAGAAGAGTTCATTCTCAGTTCATTTGGTACTGCTCCTCTTTTGATTATAAGCATCATGCTCTGCTCTACAAAACGTGTTTGAAAAATGCACAAGTTCAAAAATTTATTTCAGCTAACACTGCAAGGTTCAGGCTTGCATCTTCCCCAAGATGAAACTTCAGTATATAATTATTTCATGCTGTATTTATAGAAGCATGCAGCAATATCCAAAATTACGAATCAAAATGTTTAAAAAAAGCCTTTAAAAGCTGCCCTCTAGTAAGAACAACAGTAGAAGCTGCAGTGTGTATTATGTTTAAAATAGTTGTTGCATATTTTTAACCTCCCTCCTGCCTCGCAAGCTCCACTGATTAAGTGAAGAAAATAACCCAGTTCTTTGGTCTGTTTTGATGCATTTGTGTGAAGTAGTGCAAGTTCTACTGAAGAAATGTTTTTACAGTGTTTGACACCCTACCTCCAAAATTAAGGTGGCAGAGTCAGGAGTCACCTTCTTTTTTGTACTAACCCCTGCAGTCATATGGAAAGGGTGTTTTTAAAAAACAGACAAAATTGCATTTGCTACTATAAAAAGCAAGCTGCAAAGAGTACAGCATAGTTTCCCAATTCCACAGCAATAAAGCTCTACATGAGCAAAGACAAACAATTCAAACATTTCAGGGATACATGCAGTAAATCCTGTAGCTGATCATAACATCAAGTCAAATCATGGGCTATCATATGTTGATTTTCCCAATGAAGGTGGAAGAAAACTGCACTACAGCATGTTTGCAAAATGCTTTGAAGAGTTCTTTTGAACTAGATGCTTCATGCTATATATTCCAAGATTAGTAATCATCTAGTGGAAGTTGGTATCCAACGTTAAGAACAAAGCTTTTGAGGAGCTGAAACTTAGTTAAGTTGATTTTTCTTTGGGATAATGTGAGCCATTAACAGACAGTAATTAAAGTGTACAGAAGACACTCCCTAACCAAATAGTTTTGCAATTGTGGAGAATACCAGGTAGTACAGAACTATTCTCACTATACTGGAACAGAGCAGGTAACAGAAAAAGGAAAGGGAAGGACAGAAGGCAAATAAAATTTAGTAAGCTTTTGCAGACAAAGCAATTTAATATCACAAACCAGAATCTGACTTGGACACTAAGAAGTGTCCACTTGGAACAGGTAACACTTCCATTGGCAGAAACAGCAATAGGAGCTGCTGTCACATATTCCCTTTAAACAAATGTTTCTGCAGAGAAAAACATAAGAAATGCACAACATCACTCTTACATTTCGGAGCTGGCACAGAGACAAAGTCACAGTTGTGTCATCTAGGAGGGAACTTCTATCTCGTCCTTGCCCAAAGCTCTCACCATCTTCTAATAAAAAGCTTCAAAAAGGAGAACAAAAAAGAATCAGGTCATTTTATAACACAGGGCTTGAGATAGGAAAAAAATTTCTTACATCAAGCAGTTTCCTCTTTAAAATAAAGTGTTAGGTCTTAGAAGTATACTGTATTGACTCTGCATAGCATGAAACCTACTATCAAGGGAATGCACAATCACCTTAAATTATTCAGACAGCTTTTTTTCAGGTTTTCTATAACTTTGCTTTGCACACAAAGGAAGAGTTATGAGATATGGGATTAATATTCCCTTTTATTCCTTGATCTGGCATAGACCAAGACTGTCATTTATTGTGAAAAGCAAAAATAAACTATTATTATCATATGAAAGCCAGTTCCCATCATGACAAAAAAACCCAAGAAAAAGTCTGACCTTTTCTGTTGCAGTCCATCTAAGGATACAAATGCATCCAAGACAGAGTGTACACAAATTTTCCATTACATGACATTTTTAAAGCAGACCACATGAAACTGATTTTCAGAATTTAACCTAACACTCTCAGTGTCACTTAGAGCTAGATTGCATTTTTTAAAATTAACTCCTCATCTTCAAGACAGATAGTATAATGGAAAATATTTGTCCCTCAATTTAAAAGCACCTGCATTCCTATGGGCAAATAAATAAACAACCCCTCAAAAATCTCATACTAATTTTGATACAAAAAAAAATGCTTAAATCTATTTCCATCGTTTTCTAAAAAAAGATATTGCATTTGGCTGTACACATACTTCATCTGTTTTTTAAACACAGAAACAGTAAATTGATACATATAGGCACATAATTATGCTATTAAGATCAGATCATAGGATTAAAACATGAAGTTTCTACATGAAATTGCAACATATGCAGCAGGAAGATAAAAGTAGCAATTGCTAAAATGCTGTTAGAGTTCTAGAGTTATAAAACAAAGCATTTTGGAAAAAAGTAATTAGCTGATCTGCTGAATAACTGGGTTCTCCATTTAGTACTGCTGGTCTGTGAAAGGGAGTTCAGAATATGAGAATTTGCTACATAGCAAATTAAATTAAATTACCAATACACCTCTGAAGCATAGTGAGACATTATTACTAAGACTTAATTCTATTGGAAAGTGTGCAAAATTTAGGGACTTCCATTTCAGTATTTTCCATTTTGCCAGCATCTTTTCAAATTTCAGAAAGCAAAAGGAATATCAGGTAGGTGACAGATACAAGGCATTCAAATAATGCCCTAAATTGGCTAAGAGGGGAAGTGACGATTTCCTGCTGTTAAAGAATGCCATTTTCAGTATTTTTCACATATACAGGTATTTAAAATAAAGCTGATTCACTACAATCACTAGTGTTCTCCATCCATCCATCCATCCATCCATCCATCCATCCATCCATCCATCCATCCATCCATCCATCCATCCATCCATCCATCCATCCATCCATCCATCCATCCTCCTTTTCCTTCAAGTGCTTCTCCATCCTTACTTGGGAAGTGTGCAGATAGGTGGCTTTGATCGAATGATTTCCTTGTTGACAAGTTCTTTCTCCAAGTCTCCTCCAGCCAAACACCAGAGATAATAAACCTCTTCAATTGATCTTTCTGCTAGGTAATCATTATCTTCATCTGTTGGGAGAAATGACACATAAATAAATTACAGCCTTTTAAGCAGTTTCTTTCTACAACTCTAAACACATACTGTTGATTAAAAAAAAAAAAATCTGCTTGAGAGGTCATAACCTTAATGTGAAGTTAGAGGAAAAGTGATCTTCCCTTGGCAAGTGCTCTTTAAGGAGATTTAAAGAAAGAAGTAATTCAAAAAGCAGGTATTTCTGCAGTTTCCAATGAACTCCTCACATAAATACACTGAAGTGTAGACTTTTCCTTCCGTGTATTTTTAAACGAAACAGAACAGGGTTTGTACAGAGCACTAAGATTTAAAATAAGAAACAAGTGATTCTTACTGAGTAATTATAATCTCTCTTCCCTTCACATACCATATTCATTCTAACAAGGTATAAAATCTTTGTTTAAATGAGATTTTCTAAACATCTCCAAGTTCATAAGAAAAAGTTAATGAGGATTTAAGAGTGGTAATATTTTCAACATAATATAGTTTAAAACTTAGAAGTTTAATCTTTTAGTCCAGAATGTGACCTCTTTCACAAAGACTTTGTTGTCCAGTACTTCCAAAACTCATCTTATGCTATGATCTAGCAGAAATCAATTGTCAGTAAGTGGAAAAAAATTATCTTATACATGCACACATGTCCAAATTCTAAAGGCAAAAGATGACACTGCTTTTGCAACATGGACTTGAATACTAATGTTAATTTTTCCTGGAGGTTAAAGCATAAAATTAAGATTTGACTCCTTTGGCTTGCACATATCCCTCAAAACATGTTTGCCCATATGTCTCTCCATTAAACAACTTATTGCATTAATCTAGTGCTGTAACATTTAATAGTCTCTGTGAATAATTTGCTGGAGAGAAAACCCAGTAACACTTTATTTTCCTTCCCCCTCCAATGACATTTAGCCCACTACCTGCTTTTACCTTTACATAATTGACTTATGTCTTCAGGAAGTGTTAAATTAGCACACCTTGGAGAAGATGAGAACAGACCAGCAGGTTTGTGGAAGGGAGGATATAATGAGGATACTTCACTGAACAAACTGTCATGTAGCAACTCCTCTGGAGTTGGCCTTAAATTAAGAGAACAGGATAAAACAATTAGAGCAAAGTGCTCCCAAAAATGTTGCATTTTGGCAAAAAAGGTCCCCAGTAACAAATATCAGCAAGGTATTTTAAATTACATTGGATTGCAGAAATTTTAATAGGAAAAAATGTCTACCGATGTTTTTCAATTCTTGCTGCATAACAAACTAGTCAGGTTACAGCCCAAATTGAGACCTCTTAATTCTTCTCTTTTAAACACTGAAAAGCACAAAACTGAATTTCTTATGGTAGCCTAAATGTCAATATTCCGAAAAGAGGTTCAGCAACAGTTCTTCCAATTTCATAGTAACCCAAAGAGCTTTACCAGGCTCTTGGATTGAATACTTGCCTCTTAGAAGGCTGGAATGTAAGGCATTTCTTCAGTAGAGCCAGGATATTTTCAGAAAGATCCTGGAACATAAGAAAATTATGGAGGAGGTCTGTTTATTACTGTCTTAATTCAGCAAGTTACTTGACTCATACTTAACTTTTAACATACAGGCTATTCCTTTGAGGCCAATAAAATTTCACACCTACACACATGAGGTTAGCTGTGTGAGATCAAAATGCTGGGGAATCAATTCTTCTCACCTCCCAGTCCTACATTTGATTTAGGGGAAAAAAATCTGAAAAATTTGCAATATATGCAGCTTTTTACTTCTTTTTTTTTAATTTAGATATTCTGTATCCTGCTGGAAACAATGCAGTACCTGTCAACTTCCTTCTGCTAACAATCAGAATCTTTTCATGTAATGTCCCAAAATATACAGACACTAAAACTCAGTGGTTATTTTTGTGGGTAAGGAAAATTTTAATTCTATAAACCTACACTATCAGAATATGTAAAGTGAACCACATAGAAGATTTAATTTCTGGAAGAAAATATTTAATCACCGATATGTTAAAGAAAATTTGTAACTTATTAAACTACCCAGAAGCATTAACATTTACTGAGACTGACAGCAATTTTAGGAAAGAGTATTACCAGTACTGGCTATTTGAAACGATCTTAGATATGTGGTTTGGACTTCAAAATTTTTCATCATACTGCAATACAGTAAGTGACCAAATGAATAAAAAAAAAAGTGCAATACTATGCCACAATAATAAAATATTCTGGGTAAGACAGCATGGAAGAGCAAACTAGTTTCACAAACCTTAATAATATCAAGGCAACCATGTTCTTCAGCCAATACAGTTACAATATCATCTACACAGCCTTTGAAAAACAAACAGAACAATAAAAAGTTTTAGATTATTAATAAAGTGATACCAATTAAACAGGATATCAGATAAATGTCTACTCAAAGAAAAAGCACTTAATTTTGGCTTTTTATTAACACTGCCACATCCCTTGAAAGTGAATTATCAAAAAAAGAAATGAAAATTATTATAACCTATGCAGACAGAAGCCTACGAAAGTTAAGTAGCACATCTAAGGTAACAGTGAAAATCTATTTACAGGCCTAGTAGATCCAGAGTGTCAGTCTCTGCCAAATAAAGTAAAACAGTCTTTCAACTTATCAAAAAATTTAAAAAAAATACTTGGAAGAACTGAAGGGTATCTACATGAATCTTAAAGTAATTTTGCCTCTGTTGCTCCTTGCAGATAAGACTAGCAGTATTTTAGAACTTCTTATCACTACTTTATTGAATAAATAATTCCCAAGTCAGGACATGAATTCTTTTCAGTGGATAAACAAAGACCTTGCATTCAGATTGAAGTGGATGGAGATACTTCAGGAAGCCTCGTTCCCAAATCCTCAAACCAGTCAGAATTTCATCACTCAAGCACTAACTGCTGAATGAAAAAGATGTTTCTCCTGACAGCAATTAATTTTAACTGTATTTGCTCTGGATAATAGTAATTTACTGTTAAGACTTCAAATTGCAGACTCATGCCTTTCCCCTTCCCATGGTTTATACGTAAACACCACCAGAAATCAGGTTTTAAAAGCTGCAAGGACAGTCCCTCTTCCTGACTCATCTACATTAAGCAAAAATTCCTCATGTACAGTAATGTTTTATAGTTTGAAGGTGAAATCAGAGACAGAAGCCTGGCTTCAATAAAACACTTCTCAGCTCACTTTATTTCTGTCTTCCTATTTGAGTCCTGCTTCTCCCTGCTTGGCCATTACTACACAGGCACTGCTAGTGTGGGGACAGCTTTCTTCAGTGGCATCAATTCCTAACTCATTTCAGAAACCCTCTGCAACAGAAACCAACAAATAACCACAAAAATTTCCATCATTCTTGAGTATGTTTTCTTGTCTTTTATTTTTTAATAGTTTGCCCTTACTCTAACATACTGCCAGCTCTTCCCAAGTTTTTTCCTTGGCATCCAGCTCCATACTTCTCCTAGAGAAGCAACACACTACTAATGCCTATTTAAATCTGTAGATGAAAGATGACAAAGGTAAAGTGCTTTAGGTCTGAGCATAATAAGCTGATTAGTCTGTAAAGCTCTAATCATAGAGCTGCTTGGAAATTTGAAAAATTGATTTTGTGCTACTTACCTAACATAAGTATAAATTTCAATCTTTCTGCTATTTCCAAACTCTGAAATAATTTTCTCCCCTAAAGAAATAACAAAGTCAAATTAGAGTTGAATTTGAAAGAAGCAGCTACTACATGAAAATATTTAGATAATATTGTATCCTATCTATATATAAAACCAGTGAAATGGGTTTCTACATGTGAATTTTAGACATATAAAAACTATCTGTAAGAACAAGACACCTGATTTACCCCAAGCAGAAACAGTTTCACATCATGACACAGCAAAAATGTACCATTGATAACTTCTCTTAAAGGGAACTGCCTTGCAGTCAAATTCTTGTGGCACCACAGACAACTATCCTTCATGGTTAGCACATACCAAAATGCATCCTGTTCCTTGAACAAACAGTACTGTCCAGGTAGGAATACTAACCTATTCTGATATTTGGGTTTGGGTGATGGGCAAAGTGGCATTAACCCCACACTCAAGAGCAATCTAGTTAATGAAACTATTCCCCCAGAGTCCAAATCAAGAGAATTATTCTTTTACATACCATGCAAAGCTCAAACAGTATCATACCAAGAGACCACAGATCTGATTTAGGGCCGGAAGGCAGAGGCTTCTCACACTGAGTGTGATCACTTGGTTTGCCTATTCCCTGTGCAATTACTTCAGGTGCCAGATATGATGGGTACCTAGAAAGATTCAGCAAAATTAGATACTATCCTTCTGTCCAAAAAGTATAACTTCTCATTACATAAATCAGAATAATTTGGCATACTGAGAAACTGGAACACTGCCTATTTTATTCAGTCAAAATCTACACATTGCAGAAAAGTTTCACTCCAATGTAGTGTTTACTACATAAAAGGTCAAATCCCAATCACTAGCTCTGTCTTTTTGTGAAAGGAAACAGCAGCTTTCAAAGTAATATGTCTATGTATCTTAGGGAAAACACAGATTGAGTTTCAGCATTAGTATATTAAATAAGTGTATCCGAGACTCATATTTGGGGATGGTGGCAGTAATCTTTTCCACTGACAGTGTATTCCCATCAAATAACTTTTGAATTTGCAAAACAAAAGTAACAGAAAGTGTTAAGGACATCTATTACCTTCTACTGGATAACTTTAAAATAATATTATCACTTTTCTTTTTATCAACACTTCACCATAATACCTAAAAAAATCTATAATCACATTTTGAAAGGAAACATCAGTTTCTTCTGGCCATGTCTTTAAGAATCAGCTCAGTATTTAATTTGAAAACAACATGACACCTCAAAACCCCAAAAAGTGATAAAAAACCCACTGCAGCAAAGCAGTGGTTTGTAATAAAGTATGATCACTTGAAAATAAATGATAAAATTATAAGGAGACAGAAAGTCAACATTGGTGGACAATAGCAAAGCACTGGTTGTGCATTTTCCTAAATTTGAAATTAGGAATGCAACTCATAGGGAACTATATAGTATCTGAAAGCAAATCTAGGGATAAAGACTGACATCACAGAGTTCTGGTAATGCTGGAATAGTACCCATTCTCTACTTTTCATTCATCTCATCTAGTCCAAAAACAACATCTTTAGTGACATTATCAGAAGCTTCTGTATAAGGGGTGCTCTAAACACAGTATATTTCCTGCAGAAATAGGTCTCTGATATATTTGTATTGTGTAGCTATATCCTTACCCTATAGGAAAATCAACATCAACACCTTGAGCAGTCATATGGTAGAGTCCAAATTTAGCCAACTTCACATGTCCCTGAAAAGGGAAAAATAAATGATCAAGAGCTGCAGAATCCAACATTGGAAGAATCTGTGTTTAAGTTAAAAAAGGTTAAAAATAATTAAAAAAAAACCAAATTCCATTAGCTGTCAGAGGACAGAAAGCTATAAAAAGCACCCTCTTATATTTCTGTCTCATCTATTATGCAGAAGTGCACTGCAAGTTAAAGAGGTGCTTATTTCTAATGCTTTTACTTCTCAAGAGCATTAAGTAAATCACTTTGTTTGGAACATATCAGAATTTTTTAAGTTATAGTATTATTTTCTGTAAATTAAAAAGGCTTAAGTACTCCACTGAACATTCTTTCTATTTTGAAAACTGTTCAAAACCCTGTTTGACTCCTGGAACTCCCTAAGCACAACCACTATAACCTCAACTCTTCCATTTACCCAGCCTTGCTTCTGCAGACCTTCCACCAGCTCATTACTATCTTGCTCTCTTTAACAGCCTCAACACATATTTCAAACAAATGTTTTTTCTAGGTACTTTCTTTTTATTTGTGAACACAGAAAGCTAACAACAAAATAACAGGCACAGAAGTTAAACTGAGGCCTTATTTCTGCTGATTTTGAATTACACTCAGCCAGCCTCCAGATGGTGCAACAGAGAAGACTACATCAGAAAGCTTTCCAAGGGCAGGGGAGAGTTTAGAAGTGTATTGTCTCACAGCTCTCTTCTGTTCTTTCGTTGATTTTAGGATCTTAAAATCCTAGAGTACTTTTGCATGTTAAGAGTATATTACTATAATTTTAATTTGTTTACAAGCATATAAAAATAGATGTGTTCCTTGTTTTTGTCCTCTCCTTTCTCTTTGTCTTCTAAGGGGAAGATCCAGTTATTCTACCTAAACTGAGTAAAAAAAGGATAGATAGAGGAGTTATGCAGACAAGTTAAACTGTTTAGCTGGTGATTCTGATGAAGAAACTGCTCCAAGAACAACAGTAGCTATTAATTTCTCTCAACTTTTATGAACAGAAATTGTATTCCACTCTGAATTGTGTATCTGTAATTGTGTAAATTTGTATTCCAGCCCAATAGTCTGTGGTAACAGAATTGACACATACTTAAATTTGAATAATTTAACACGAACAAAACAAATCTTGATATTTTAAAAGACAAGTATCATATCACCATGGAACACAAAAAATATTGACAGCTAATTAGCCATAAGAAGTATTCTTCTTTTCAAATATCTAGGAAGGTCTTGTGACTAATTACAATGATGACAAGTAGACTTAGATTACCACTCTGAGAAGGAAGAAAAAGGATAGAATAGAAAAATAAATTCTGAAATACATTTGAAATTTAGTAAATGAGGAAAAATTTTAGTTTGAAAAAAATAAACAAAACCAGCAACTTTCCAGATATGCAATTTTTTCCCCATTGAAAGAGCTCCATCTATGACACAGCTTGGCACTTATTAGCAGCAAACAAACCCATAGATTTATTCCTGGAGCTGTACCTTTCGATCCAAAAGAATATTGCAAGGGGAGAGTGCTCGGTGGACCATTCCATGCTTATTCATATATTGTAAACCTTGCAAAACCTCATATGCTATGCACAAGATCCTTGAAGAACTGAAAAAAAAACAAACCAACAACAAGTTATAGCAAATGTTTTCCTTTTTAATCTGTAAAAATGCAGTGTTTCACAGCTATTCCAAACAAAAGTGAGACATTTATAATTCCAGAACAGTTTAAGAGATCAGCACTGAATATGACAGGATATGTTCAGTGCCATACACACATCTCCTCAAAATCCCACAACTAGTTTTCTTGACCCTGAACTGGTCCTTAGGAAGTGTAGCAATACTCTCTGAAATAGAAACTCACCTAATCAGGGAAATAAAATATCTGAACCCTCACATATTTGCTCTTCCTCAATCTCCTACTGATATTCATAAAAAAGTTCAGCTGAACAAGTTTTTGAAACTCAGATATTAATAGGAACTTATTCAGAAGATAGCAGAGAGGGCTGACTAGATCATACCTAGAGTCTTCAGTCATCTCAAAATCTAAAATAAGAAACAAAAAAAGGGCACTTTTGAAAACAGCATTTTCAGCACATTTTATTTTACAACCTTGGAAGTATCAACCTTACCATCTTTGTAAAGAAACAATGAAGCTTACTACTCAAAACATTTTGACATAACTATGTATTTTGACAAAGTTACCATTTCCACTAAAAACTGATAGCCTTAAAGAGGAGTTTCTGTGAAGAAGTGATCAGGAATTTGTACAGATCACCCATAACAGGTTTCCAAAGTGCACCCTAAATAAGAGCAAAAGGCACAGATCTTGTGTCACCCAGAGAGATTCCATTTAACTTTCCACTCTTCCTCATTCTATCCACTCCCACTCAGCCATTTCAGGTCTTTTCCTCTGTGATTTACACAACACCCAAAAAGCAAAGCATATCTACTTAATAAGACCTAACTTTACATCCCATTTTTTTTTAATTTTATTGTTAAATAAAAACATACAATAGCATTCTGGAGGATATTCACCACCTTCTCTTGCTTATTGAAAACTTGTGCAACAGCAAAATGAGGAGTATTTTAGACTGATGACAGTGACAAGTCAACTATCTGACTAAATCCCAAAATTATTTTCTTTATTCAACTTCATCAGCTGCTATTCATACCTGATGGAATGACAAAACTTTGTTACAAGAGTAAATTGACAGATTTTGACAAAAGCCACACATCCAACAAATTCTGAGACTAGTGCAACACAGAAACACTGAAAAAAGCCATGACTAAGTTACCCTGCATGGAGTTATCCTCTAGATGCTAACCTTTCTCCTTGAAGAGCTCTGTACTGATTTACAAGTGCTGTGAATATATACTTTGAAGATAAATTTTAAGCACAAAGAGAATCTGTTCTAACATATGTTCATTCTGCTGTATCTTGGGTTATCGTATTTGAAAGTGATTCTCTTAGTCTTGGCAATTTGACCAAAACCTCATGGCTAATAACCACAAAACCAAAACAAAACAACCATTCAGCTCCTCCCTCCCTAGCACCTCCCACTGTCAAGTTAAATACTACACAATGGCATCAGACACTCTTAGCTGTGTATCCCTCCTCTCAGTCATTCTTGGGCAGAGATATAAATGTGGTAAAAAAAAAGTACCTTATATGTCTTCAGCTTCCTTGTATAGTGTTTTACCTGCAATGCAAATACTAATGATAATGGTGGCAAACAGAATCCCCTCTCTCATTTTCTGCACAGCTTTGCAAAACAAGATGTGAAAAATAAATGATGGAATATTCATGTTTCCAGTAAGAAAACAATTGCATGTGAACAATTAGTATATCATGAGGTATTATAGCCTAAACATTGTTTCTCTGTGTTAAAAAATAGAAGCAAATGTGGCACATTAAAAACCCAAAAGTAACTAATAATAAAAGTGAAATTTGGTGGTCGTTTGCTGAAGGCACGCAGTGCGCTCTGCTGGCACCAGAGGGCCTCAGCCACCTATTTATTTTCCACGTTCTCTTGCAATTCATTTAAAAAACGCCCCAGAACCCGGGCAAATACGTGGAAATACTGTTTTGGGATTCTTTGCTCTTTAAGATAAACCCTTCATGTCGTTAGCATGATCAGGAACACACAAGTGGTTACTATTTTTCAATGTGCATTCAATGCTCAGTGTTCTTGAATTCTTGATGCCACCCTGCTGGGCAGAAGCACTGAGCCAAGTGCTGGTCCTTCAGGAGAGAGGGAACTATAACAAGCTCTGCATTGTGCTGCTGCACCTTATGTAGTTCTTATTTATTAGGGAAAATAAACTGCATGGTTACAAGCCATGAGATTTGCATTTAATTGCAAAGGGCCTGACAACTGCACTTACTGCTGTTATTAAGCCCAAGAGATTTCTCTTCTTTAAACTCCCCAAGGCCAAGTTCAGCAGATGCTCCCAGCCTCACTGGAGATCACTACCAAGGCTGTCCCCTTGCTTCAGTGGGTCTCAGCTCTGTCCCAGTTTCTACAGCCACTGTCAACACTGCAAGCATTGTATCAGCCTTCGGCAAACGCAGAAGGTACACTCATAAAGCCACTTCCAGACTCCAGGTCAACTTGACTTTTTAAAAAACCCTATAAATAGAAAAAGGAAACACTGTTCTAAATGAGGAGGACACTTATAAAAATCCAGTGTTGGTGGCAAGATCTGAGCAGATTCAGAAACGTCTCCCCCACTTAGCTGGAAGCCTGTTTTTCAATAGGCAAGCTAGTGTTGAACTATGATAGATACAGCCCTGATTAACTACTAGGCCTCTTGAACTTCAGAAGTATCAGCACACTCCTTTAGCAGGAGGAGGAGGAAAAAAACCCAACAGCACAAGAGAAAAGGTGGCCAAATGTTAAGTGTGGCAGGTTTGACACCAATCATGCCACACCATTGGCCTAAGGAGAGCCATAACAGCAGCTGTGTGGCATGAAGCAGCCTCTTCATCTCAGCAGTTGATGTTTGTAGTTGTGACCTTAAATTACAGTGAAGCAAATCACTCCCCTGCTCAAGGCAATACTGTAGGATGCAGCAAGGAAAAGCATGAAAATGTGAGATGTAATGGAGTTTCCTAGCTTCCCCAACCAGACTTGTTTTAAGGTTATTTTCCTCTCTACCAGCAAGAAGAGAAACAAATTTCTTTGTAAAAGGAATACATAATCAAGAAGCTGTCTGCATTTTAATCCTCAGTCTGGATACAAAAAAATCTACTCAGCTGTAGCCTGGTCAACTAGGCCTCTTAAAAGGGTTCTCTTCAAGCAAAAGGATTCCACACAGGTATAAAATCAAACTGGTTAAATTTAAAGATTGTCCTGGTTTGGAGAAGAATGAAAAGAGGTAATTTTGTGTTTCTTCATACTAGAAATCATAAATTAAAAGGCCACGTTTGGGGCTACAACTTGGATGCATAGAAAAGGAAGCACTAAGGAGAACTGTATTCCTCCCTCAGATTAATCCTGTAAGTAGGACAAGGACAATAAAATCTCTACATGTTGGTATGAGCAACTTCAGCCAACAGTCCAAAACCCAGCATGGTTAAGAGAGGCATGTGCATGGCATTTGTGGGTGGAGAGAGAAGGGAAGTTGACTTAAAAACCCACAAAAAGGAGGATTGTTTTATTACCTCCAGAACTTGTCAGACCAAAAGCTATACCAGACAAATGACTAATTTCCACACTGTAATAGTACACAGGTGGCTGCACTGTGCCTTCACACAAAACATTAACTTTTCCACTTAGCAGCCAGCCTGATCTCCAGTCTGTTGAATTCTTACTGCTAAGGACACAAAGGCATTTTCTGGAAGTTTACTTCAGCAATAATAAACCTAACCTGCCAGGAAACAGATGTTTTAGCAGAGTTTCAATCTCTTGTGGTTCTGCAAACCCACTGAGGAAATAATCTGATTGCTTAGGAGACTTTTGGATGCTTTTGTCACTTTTTGGATTCAGATGGGAGGGATGGGGAAGAAAAGCTTCTAAGTGCACCCACTGCACTCCCTGATCTGACTGAGAACAGCTTCTGGGACAGGATGAAAGGGAAAGTACTAGAAGAAGTTGGCATACCCAGAGTCTTACCTTTTTCAAAAGGATCACACTTTAGCAGAGAGAGTGGGAAAGATGGATTTATCAAGTAAAGACAAAAAGCCCTGAAAATAATCAGGGGATTGGAGAGCTACCAGTGAGTATATTCACTCAGTAGTGACTGAGCAGTACCTGGGAAGAAACATCTAAGGAGGACTGCCCAAGCCATAGGTCAACATAAATACAAGATCAAACAAAAAACTTGGAAACATTTAGAAAGCAAAAGATTTATGAAAAAAAACATAGTATTACCTATATATTATTCAGTTTGAGTGGCTATTTATTAACTCATTATTTGTGATTAATGGGAACAATAATGCAGCTGCCTGTAGATGTGGGAACTACACTCCAAGATAGGATGCTCCAGGAACCACCAATTTCTTGCAACTAATTATTTCCATTTTAGACAAAATTATTGGTCTTTGAAACCCTTAAAATAGTCATACTAGCTCAGACCAAAATTAATTTGAGACCACTACCCTTCTTCTTCAAAAAAAAAAAGGCAGACAGGTGCCTAGGAGAGAGGGAATACAGAGTAAGCACATACAAAATTTCCTTTGATATATTCCTGGCTTCCAACTTCCTCTAATCCAAGCTTCCTTCTGGGTGAAACAAAAGTCTGCCTCCTAAGCATCATGTCTGATAATATCATCTACTAGTTCCTGGGGCATACCACAGCCATCAAGAATTCTGTTGGTAAAATCTCCCTGCTATTTTATCATTGCTTAACTCCAGAGCAGGAAAAGTAATTGTGGAAAAATGCATTTGACAGCCAGCAGCATGGTAAGTCACTACATCTACCACAGACTGCTGGAGGGAAAATAAAAACTACTTCATGCATGACATATTGAATACTTAAGGACAAGATGACTGCAGATCACACAGTTGGAAATCAGAGATGGGTGGGGTCAGAAGGCTTGACTTATTAAACTGTCTGATCAAAAAAATTCCAACATGAGAAAAGAAACAATGAAAAGAAGAGATTAATTTTCAGCATTCATGTCAATATCATGGAAGTTACAGGTTCACACAACTTTTTTTTCCTCCAGCCTCAAGGAAAATCAATGCAAATCTGCACACAAATTCACTCCATTACGTTTAAGAGATGTGCATTCACAACATTAACTGGAAATACATCTTCTCCATCATTTTCAGTGCTACAATAAAATAGTTTAATAAGACTGAGTAATTGGGTATCCCAGAAGATCTTCCTGTCTTCTTACTCTGTCCAGTCCTACCTCCTCCTAGACTACGTCATCTCCCCTTTTGATGACTGTGACCCAAGCAGAGGCAGCCATTACAGTGCAGGAAATCAGAACACAGTCATGTACCTGGACAGCAGGACAGGAGCAAAACCAACAGGCTGGGAGCAAAGTGAAGGCAGGAGCAAAATCTTGGGGAAAGGAGAAATATTTCTGGCTGCTACAAATACATCTGTGGTATTTTTAACTGGTTATGGCCAATAGTAAATTTCATTTCCTTTTAATGCATTTGCATCAGTCAACAGAGAGCTCCCAATCACTCTGTAGAAGAAGAAAGCTGAGCCTGGAAAGTAATGACAGCACATTCAGTACTTAACAGACTAGTTTGAAAAGAACGTTTCATCAAGTGATGTGAACAGAGGCCCCACCAGAATCTGAAAACAACACAGGACTGGTATCAGAAAGCAAGTCTCCTTGTCATCTACTTAACTGCAGAGTCCTGTAATTTTGTAGGTACTGGAGAGATATATGTGGATTAGCATTAAGTCATGTTTCTTCTGTGCAGTGGCAATTTAAGGAAAGAGGAAATGGATAACACAAAGTGGAACCAGAATTATTTTGACTTCTCTCAGGAAGGCAGAGCAAGACCAAACAGGGTAAGGTTATGTTGATGATACAGTGTTTCTCAGTTTCTCCTTCTTCAGACTTAGGGTTCATGGGCACATACACAGCAATGCATGCTTAAGTAAGTCCTTTATTAAATCTGTGCATCTTGTTCTAATAGTGTAATATTTCTTAAAAAGTAAACTCTAGAGGAAGAGAACCTCAACAATCAGAAGTCTTAAGAAGCTTATAGAACTGATATACAGGAGCAAAAACATGGGTTCCTCTTCCAAAGCAGAGAGTCAGACAGGGTCTGCCCTGAGGAAGCACACCAGAGCAACACAAACCAGCAACGTCATCAATCACTACCCCTGGACCTGTGAAACTAATACACATTTGGAATCCAGGAAGGAGATTCATCACAAAAAATTGTCTGTTCAAAGTGAAAAGGAACCACGTTGTGAACAGATGTAATGTTTCTGAACTCATAAAAGTGACAATATTTCAATACAAGCAAAACTATAAAACAAAGAAAATGACATTTGCAGTTAGTTCCATTACTGCCAGCAATGTGGGTAGACCGGTTAGGAGTGGTGTGACCAAGTGGTTCAGCAAAGAATAAAGCTTGGGTATAATCCCAGCTGAGACAGTCACTACACTGACCTCAAGAAAGCCATCTGACCTCCTTATTCCTCAATTAACCAGCTGGAAAACTGGATAAAAAGCAGAACTGGGGTTGAAAACCAGATGTGCAGATAAATTGGGTCTTCCTGGGTAAATAAATTACAAAATACCCTATATAGAACATAAAGAGTTTGAGCAGGTGGGAATGGTTTATTTAGCACTTTATTATGTGTTTGATTAAAAAATGGCACTGGGGACCAAGATTGTAAACACTGCCAATTTACTTGGAAATGCATTCAGAATGAAATGAACTGGAAAGGAATGCAACAAACAGAGAATAAGACACACACACACAAAGTATTTTATAGACAGAGTCCTCAGAAGTCTCTAACTCATGCACAAGATTATTTTACACAGGATATCTTCAACAAGTTCATATTGCTCACCTGAGGAAACTCAGAAAGTCTTTTCATTCCTCTTTTAAAGTTCTAAGCTGCAAGCATGACTTTAAAAGCAACACAGATGATGTTACACATTTATGACGGTCTCAACTTGTAATGTATGATAAAAGCCCATAATGCAATAGATGAAGGCACAGATAAAGAAGAATTTTATCCATAGAGGAGACTGAATACAAGATTTTTTTATCAGAGAGGTGACTTTGCAGATCATTATCACTCCAAGTAATTAAAGTCATAAACCAAAAATTTTCAAATACTGCACCTTAATTCCTTTTGGACATCTAGGACTCATCCCAAAAAATGGGAGAGCAAATGAAAAAAGTAGTTTTGAGAAGTTAGTACATCTTATAAAGCACTATTTTAATGAAACTTCTTGTGCCATCCTGTTTATTGCACAGAATGGGAAAGACAATCCATATTCACAGTTTTTGATCTTGCCCCTGATTAACTTCTAAAAAGTTTTTTTTTTGCATCTTAACCTCAGCTCTTATATAAAATATGTAATAGTGATATTTTACATTGGACCAAAAAGTGCAATGAAATAAATGACTTCAATCACTAGATACAAAGATTAGGTAAAGTAGCCCTGATTTAAAATCTGATCAGAGACTCTGCATTCTTATCACTAAAGAAGTAGCTTCAATAGCATTATACATGTACCACATGTCACAGGGCACAAATTCCACTGAAGGAAAAAACATATCTCACATTCTCCTCTCCTTCTCCAAAAGAAGTGGTCTCATAAAAAGTAGAATTAAGATCAATTGAAGTCATATCTACAAAAATCTTTTACTTTCTTTTGGACTCCTCTGAAGAAATGCATGCACCTCTAAAAGGTCATATATTGTGACTGACACTCCAGCAACTCTCCCTGCTGCAATTGAGGGCAAAGTATTGATCTAACATTTTAAGATCACAGGAGTTGTTTCTCCCATTTGAGGTTATAATGAACAAATGCGTATTTTACTTTATTTTTAAGGAAGATCTGTATCTATGGCATGAGAATAGAGTTTTACTTAATGTTAGCCATATCAACTTACTCCTCCACACTGCAAGAGAAGTGATGGGTCCCTAACCTTATCATACAAGGAGATTCCCTCAATCTTACTGTGGTGCCCTAGGTGGATCAGAAAAACCAGATCAATGAAAAATTTGAAAAGAAAAGCTGAAAATGAAGGGTAATTATTGATGCAGTTAACGTTGTTGCAGCTGTGTGGCAGTAGAAACTGAACTGACAGTTCCAGAAATCATGATTCACGAACAATAAATAATGCTGTCCTTGCAGTCAGACAGGATTGATATTTTTAAACTAATTTCTGCAGACATCTCTGAGAGGATCAAGCACTATTAACAAGACGCTTCCTAATTAAACTCCTCCTCTCCCATTTTATAAATTTGCAACTTTCAAAGCCATGAACAAATCTTGCAACACTGCACAGATCTTCTCCCAAAGCCAGGCACTCTATGTAAATTAGATGTTGCAACAGTGTTATTTTAACAAATAACTTAGCCATAACATTTTTTTTTTTTAAAAATCTAACTAAGGTGAAAAGCCTGCTTAGGTAAGTTTCAGTGTTTAGCTCAAAAATCTGGATCCCTATTATCAATGCTAAAGACGCTGCTAGAAAGTGAAATGGAACAGAAAGTTTCAAGAGAACAGCCTGAAAATTCAAGTGATCAAAGGGACTTTACAACTAGGCCAATAAGCAGTGGTGCTGTTAGGAATTTCATAGCTAACAACTGATCTTGCAAAAGCCATTAGGAAGTGCATCACTTTGATCTATAAACCAGTACACATCATCACAACAGGCAGGAAACACCTTTCTAGAGAGGTAACCATAAACTTACGTGTAGACAAAGCAGATGCCTGTGACTATAAATTAGGAATTTATCAATCAGTATGGAATTAATACCAAATTTTCTTGAAAGTGACATGAGAAATGTGATCACCAAAGGGGAAATCTCTATTTACAGTTGCACGTAGGAGAAATCCACACAACAAAAGTTGCCAGACTAAAGGGCAAGAGAAGCAGAACCAACTGTAAATATGCAGGACATACTCCCAAATACATAGGAAGGATGACTGGCAAAACATAAAACAAGCAGTACTGAAAGTAGAGGAAATCACACTTTGCAGAGGCTGGATACTGCTGATCAGATAAAAATATCAGGCATTAGATAACAGTAGAAGAAAGACCAGTTCACGCTTCACTTGAAGAGCTCTCAAGCTTTACCACCTTGACTTCTAAGAACCACCACGGGCCACAGCTGCCACTGTTGATTGTACAGCACCAGCTCCATGGTATTGGATATTCACAGCTAATTTACAGCAAGTATCAGTTTTGTGTACACAGTGATGAGTAACAACATGCATGAGCTAACCTTTAGCAAGATATATACTGTTAATGAATGAAATCAACATTTAAAACCTTAAAACTAGTCTGATCTGCCAGCCTTCTAAACACTCCCATCACAACAATGTCCAAAGCCCTGGTACCTATCTAGTTATACACCCAAGAAGAGAATAACTATATGCCCAGAAGAAACAAATCCCAAATCACAATGATGTTAGAGATGTTTGCAAGCATATGAATGCATCTAAATAAACCATCTGTCTGATCCCTAATTAGTGACAAATGCTCCCTGAAAGACATTGCTCAGTAGTCCAAAAGCAAGAACTTGCATTTTAGAAAATCCTTTCTAGAAGGATGCACTATAAAGCAAGTCTAGTAAGTGTTCACTCTTCCTTTTTTTTTCTCCTTTCTAGAAGCAGGATGAAGTGTCAAACACTGTATTTTGTTAGAATAACCATATACTAACCACATCTTGTTCTCACAGTCTACAGCAATTTTTAGGTTAAACACAACTATCATAAATCAACATTAAGATTAATAATGTGCTTGAAATTCCCTAAGATTTGCAAAGTACAAATTTGTCATTTGGTTTTTCATCCATTAGCTCATTAGTAGTAATTTGCTCATTAATGCAGAATGGAATTTTAACATGATCCTTACACAATTCCTTGCAGAAATATCTTTGCAGGGTGAAGCCACCCTCCCGCTGAGGCTGGTGCTTTGTCTGTTTGAAATTCAACATCCTCTTTCACTGGAAACTGTAGACTCAAAACTCTCCAGTACTTTTGTGCTCAATTAATTTAGCATAACTCATTTTCTGTTTGAGATCTTTAATACTGCTTTTAGCACGGAAACCTGAATGAAGTGTCTACAGGAACTACAGAAAAAGCACAGCTGAACAAAAGTTTGAAATAATCATACACTTTTTCCCCACCCACAGATTTTATATTGCCATGGTCTAAACCCAGCTGGAGATTAAGCACCATGCAACCACTCACTCAACTTCCCTCTCTCCCACCCCACCTCATTGGATTGGGAAGGAGAATCAAAGCAAAACTTGTAGGTTGAGAAAAGATTAGTGTCATAATTGACAATAAAGTAAAATACAGTAATAATAGTAAATGATAATGATATTGGTAACAAAAAGGGAAAACCCAGTGATGCACAGTGCAGTTGCTCCCCACCCACTGACTGAGGCCAGACCCCGCTCCCAGACCCAGGCTGGCCACCCTTCCAGGTAACAACCCCCAGCTGATGCTGGGCATGACGTGGTGTGGAATATCCCACTGGTCAGTTTGGGTCACCATCCCAGCTCTGCTCCCTCACAGCTTCTTTTGTGTACTCCTCACTGGCAGAGCACAAGCCAAGGAAAAATGTCCCTGACTCAGGATAATCTTGACTTAGCAAAACCCAAAACATCAGTGTGTTATCAACATCATTTTCATTCTGAATCCAAAACATGGCACTATAACAGCTACTGAAAGGAAATTAGCTCTACCCTAGCTGAAACTAGGACAGTTATATACAGCTATCATATCTACATTTTAATAGCAAGAGGCAGAGACTATCATCATCTCAAAGAGTAGGATTCTTCTCTTTCTTTTTCCAGGAAGAGAAGAAGATAAGAAACAAGCATGCACTCACTGTTATGTTTCACTTGTAAGGAGGAAACACATGCATTCTGAAATGTCTTTGTGCTGCCACCAAACAGTGCAGCCAACTATGCAAGCAAAGAATTTGGTTCCATACCTAAAAAGGTCACTCAAACATCAACAGCAACAACGTTCACCTCAAATGCCTCATACAAGCTGCACCTCTTTTCTACTCCAAACAATTGTTCTCTTACGAGACAAAAGGCAATCAAGAGAGACAACCTATGCTAACAGAAACACTACAGGAAGATTTGCTGTCAGATTAAAAATTACTTACAGAAATAAACCAGTACTTCTATATGAAGAAAAGCATAATTGGACAATATATAAACAAGTCCAGACTAACAGATAATCTTTCATTGTACCTTGGCAAGTAAAGCATTATCAAGAAAGTAAAGAAAAAAATCTACAGACACTAAATGCCCAAACTAGAGAACTTCACACATGCTTAGGAAAAAAAACCCTTTAAGTTTGTTTATTAATACTACTTCATTTTACTATTACATAATTTATCCTTGCCAAATTCGGCCCTATTACGGTATATGGATGTCTCATGTGAAATTCCAACACAGACTTGATTCAAAGCAGAATACACTCAGCCCATGAAGCTCTGCTCATATGCAGCTCTTCAAGTCTAATCATGTAAAACCTTTGGCCTTTTGATGACTTGCACCTGTTTTACAAATATTTTTGAAGAATGCCTGGATACTCAGAAATTGTTTTCCTCCCCATCTAATAACTTTTGTACCACAGTTTCACTTCAAGTTTGCCAAAAGCACACTAACAGCAATGATGGCATGAAGATGTCTGGTCCAATCAATGAACAGACAACTGTTTAACATAGCCAAATAAAAAGTACTCATCCGAATCCGTCAGATCATGTTTTCTCCAAACCAGTAAACAGCTGCAGACACAGTCTGCTTCCCATCAAGTCTTCCATGTATAACAAACTATACCTTGTATCTCTGATGGTTCACTAGTAATTTTTCAATACCATGACTTTCAAAACATATGACAACTATATTTTATTGAAGAAAGGAATGGACTTAGACTGTCCAAGCCACACATTGAAGACCAATCCAGAAACTGTACTGTTGGTGCCAAAAGTCTGCTGATTGTCAGTATTTGCTGGCATTTTTATTATTATGAATACAAGTGCAGACCAACTTCTTCAAAGAAGAAACACACTTCAAGCATGACAGAAAAGGAAATGCTCACAGCTCCTTTTATAACAGCACAGGAGCAGAGATAACAACTCCTTTAACACTGTCTGGAAAAGGTATCTCAAAGGAGTAGTTGGAAATGTGTTTGAAAGATGCAGAACCTTAAAGATAAACGTACATCCTATATTCTGGTCTTTGGTATCAACAGTGCTAAAACAACTAACAACTTGGAAAAGCTAAAATTTTTACTGCCACTACTTTTAGTGAGAATGTTAAAGTATAAAACACCTACTTGCCATTATTTTTGGTGACTTATTTTCAATTCATTCACAGAAAAAAATCCTTGTATGTGCAAGAAGACAGAGAAAGCCAGCTAGACTGAGACACATTTTCAAATCTCTGAACAGCAATAAACCATTATGAGCTTAAATCAGGTATTTACTATTTTTGTGCAACTGTACCTAAATTCCCAGCTCTTTAAACATTTAACTGATTCCTGAACATACTTCAGAGAGTTGATTTTGCACCAGTGTGACTGTTATAAACTGAAATTAAGTGCATCCTTTCAATGAGCGTAACAACAAACAGGACACTAAATTGGGAATATACAAACAGGGAACAATGGCCTGGACTACAATCTCTCTCAGAGAAGACAGTGGACAGCAATCTGGTGAAAAATGGGATATCAATGCCTAAAATTCTTATCCTACTCTTATCATACCCTCTTATCCATGGTTGCAGCCTGAATTTCCTGTGGCACACAACTCCAAAAGAGCTCCCCTGCTGTTACTGTGATGCCCTATGGAAGCACAGTAAAGAAAATTTGGATTAATGTCCCTTTTAGAAGCATTAATTGTAGTTACAATGTCCACATGGGTATCTTCTGAAAAAAAAAAACAAAAAAACCAAACCACTAGAGAGCTGTAATAAATTCCTTTTCAGTACCTGGTTACCTGTGGTAAGAATTATGAAAAGCTGACACTCATTTCCTCCCTTTGAGAGTGCTTGAAATTTACCTCGTAAGAGTTCTTACAACAGAAGGTGCTTATTCCAGGATCCCAAATATGCAATACTCAAAGAAGAAAATAATCTGGCCATAAATTACCAAACACTTATTTGCATTAATCTTTAAAAATAAAGTTGAGCACTTTGAGGACAATGACAAACTATCTCTGCAATTCCTGGAGACTGCTAACACAGTATTGTTAGGTAATGACTGACTGACTGAATGAATTCTTGAATATACCACAGCTCCAATTTCTAGCAAATGTTTGGTGGTATGCTCAGTAAAATGACTTTCTGCACTGTAACAGAGCAGAGCAGATAAGCAGTTGAAGCTCTGATTTCCAGTATTTGGTCCCTACATGCAACTGATTTATTAGAATTAGAAAACCTGGGAAAGTCTGAAGTTAATAGAAGAAAGAACATTGCTACATTTCTTCGTTTAAATTATAATTCATATGTTAAGGAATGTATGCTACACCTGATGCATGACTTCAGCAAAGATTAACTGCAAATAACTACCAAACAGCTGTATGGCCTGTTTTCCAAAATGTATGGAAAGATAGACCCTACTTAATGTAATGTCTTGAATTTCAGCACTAACATAGAAGATTTCCTGCTGATTTTACATCAGCTTGTGGTACAGGTGCAAAGGACTGAGGTTACTGGCAAGCATAAGGAAAATTAATCTAGAAACCAGAAGAGCAGTTTCTCACATTCCATAACCAGTTTAAAAATTAATTGCAATAGCACACCCATCAACTCCGGATGTGTAGCCAGCTATGCTATCACTGACCAATGCAATCATAGTTCATAAAAAAGCCAAATACTTCCTCCAAAGGTAATTGATATAGACAGATCACATAACCAATAACTGGGAACTGGTCCATCCAACTTATTTCTGGAAGTTTCTGGGTCTCCATAGGAATAAAAAATTTTGTCTTCATAAAAAAAGTAAAAGAAAAACATCAGTCTTGCAAGAAACCTCATTTGAAGTGAAAATAATTTATCCTTTAGCTACTACTGCAAAAGCTGTAATTTACAGTAGATGAATCACTAACATCTCATAAAACTATGCATATACATACAGGTTATATTTCAGCCCTATACCTCAGGTGTTATAACTTCCAGGAGAAATCCCAACTGGCTCACTAAAAGAAAGATCAGACAGTAGAAAAATTTACTACAGTAAAAACAAGACAGGATGAAAAATATAAAGCCAGGCTTTGTGTAGCTACTCTCAACAGAGCCACAGTCCAAAGAGGTAAACTAAGTCACAAACTAAGTAACTTCTTTCAGCATGCCAAAAGCCAAAGTTGCATACTTTAGCAAGCTATCTAAAAAGATGTAAAAAATCCTTCTGGATGCCAGAAAAGTCATGCTAGTATAGTGGGGCATAATGGATGTGCATACGACCACATCTGCTATCTGAGGAAGTTTGGTCAGAGAATCTATGTAAGTATACTGCATCTAGCAATTCAAAGCAAATTAAAATAGCTACATGCAAGCTTTTTCCAAAACATTCTAGAGGGAAGCAGGCAGTCTGGGCTGCTTCTCATCTGACACCAAGACACACATGCTACAAGAATAGTGTGAGAACTGAATTAAAAAGGAATGCAAAGAGCTTCTGATGCTTTAACTGTTTCTGGAACTTTGCACAATAGGAACCTGATGCAAAACTGTGTGAAGAACTATAGCATATATCACACATGAAAACCCTTTACACCTAATACCTCTGAACCTTAAGAAAAAATGGAAGCTGTATTTCCCTAACATTCCTCAAGCTACAGCCCTCGGCAACACACACAGTCACACAAGTTTAAGTTCACAAAATGCTAATACAAACACAGGGAATATTGTCTGACATCTTGTCCACTTTCTAGATGATAAATTAATAGACTTCTACAAATACAAAAACCACACCAAATTCTATCTGTTCTAGTGAAAGCTGTATATCATCACCTAGCAGACCTAACCTTCACATTAATTTTTAGAAAGTTCTATATCCTGTCATAGGTCTGATTTAATTTTTAAATAAAACCTCAAAGCTACAGTATATTATGAGTTACAAAGCATTTCAATAGTAAGCAAGTTCTCCATAACAAAATTTGACAGAAATAAGTACTCCCTCTTTGGGTGCATTGTTTAGCAGATAAAAAAAATATGTCTTTAGATTAAACTTTAACAGAGTAAAATTTATATAAACCAGTAAAATTAACAGGTGGTCTAGGATTTTGTAACAGCTGATATGTGAAATAATGATGAGTGGATTTGAGTTAGCTTGATACCTCACCTGACAGGCTTTCTTTCTCGTAGCAAATCTTCCAGACTCTTTTCACAGTGTTCAGCTGCCACAACCAGTCTCTCTAATTGGGGGAAAAAAAAAAAAAAGTATAAGAGGACTGGAATCCAAATGCAACTGTGAGAGTACAGATTTCTTGTTCTATCTATTTGGCAGATGTTAAAGTATTTTGACATACACTGTACAGAAAATTACACATAATTAAATGTTACAAGATGTACAGCTTATGGATAACACCACTATGTTTTGTTTAGGAGATAGAGCAAATTATTCTTCCAGTTTCCTCATGCAAAGCACTGTCAATCCAACTATCCATGCATCCAGTAATCTCCTGACAAATAGCCAAGCCCTCAGCCAATGTCAGTCACATTTGACTGAAGAACAGATGTCTCAAAGGTAAGCATATATACATATATATATATATAAAAATTTGCAGGAATATGCAGCTGGGTTGATGAAAGAGACTCAAAGTAACCCCAGCTTTGAGAAAAGGGACTCAGGTGAACACAGGAGTTTCCATCCTGACGGGCTGAGCACATTACCAGCTCTAGCACCTCCTGCCCAGCATGGAGCTGTAGGGATCCCACATGTCCTGAAGGTTGATGGGCTGGCTCTGAATGCAGAGGGAAAACCAAAACTATTCTTGCACTGAAGACAACAACCATGCAGTAGAAAAAGACAAAGGTATAAGATGTTACAGGGGCATGTGAGAAAACTCCCAAAGAAGCTATTTCCACTAACCTAGCAGTCAATGTTCACATTCAAAATCAAATCAAACCAAACTGTTAGAAAGAAGGTATTTATTTCTTCATTTTTATACACACATGTACATCTTCATGTCATGTGCTCTTCATTGTCAAAAAGGCCATGTTTTTCAATTTACTTTTCATTTATTTATGCTAGTTAATACCTCCTAACATTTTATCCCAAACGACATTGTAAGAAAATCCCACTTTTGTTTCAAGAGGTACTAGCAAATATGAATGAAAATCATTACATTTCCTAGACCTCCTGACTGCATAAGAAAAAAATTACACATTGAGGGCAAAGGAAAACACATAAAGAACTCTCTGACCCACACAAAACTTCAGTATCTGGAGTTGGTAATTTTGTAAAATTGTGAAACATTCCATCAAACTGCATTCTAAAGAGGAAAAAATTACTTGCCCTACTTTATGAGACCCTGTAGCTAATCAAACACATACAATGCACTTTTGTATGAGAATATTTCTGATTTAAAAGTTAAAGGTGGCAATGAGTTAAATTGTAGCAGGTGTTACAGCCTTTCTGTAGAAATTAAGTACTGTAGTCCTGCTGAGCTTGCAACAGAATATCTAGAGCAAAAAGAAACATTTTTTGTTAAAAGTTTTATTTGAGCTAACAGTAAGTGTGGTAACAGTAACTGCAAAAAAAAAAAAAAAGCAAACCTGAACTAGAATAAAGTAACCACTAGTAGGAGAAATCTCAAAGAAATCAAAAGATAATTATACAGGAAGCTTGCAGCCAAGACGTGAGATGACAACACCAGCTGCAAATCAAGCATACGAAATCTAACCATCACATGAAAATGTTCACAAGATTAGAACATGGGTGTAAGAGTTCACCATCAAAAACACATCTCTTTCCATATTCCATACAAAGACATGGCAGAGCAATTGAGTTCAGTAATTTTAGTGCAATACAAAAAGAAGAAAGTTCTTAGCTTTTATCAGGTAGTGTAACACAATAAAACAAGAAAGACAACTTATCTCTGCTTTGAGTCTATAGAGAAGAAACAAAAGGACCAGAACTGCTGGTCATAGCATAGGTACTCAGGAATTTTGAGACTGAAAACTGGCCACTTTCTGATGCTATGAAGGCAGTATTCTGCTCAGTCACCTTAAAATATATTGTCACCAAAAAACCCCCAACTCTAAAACCATAATTATACACAAAATTTGCTTCTTAAACCGATACTCACCGTGTTTACCTCTGGTAATGTCAACGTACTGGCAAAGCCTGGGATGGGTGATTGTTTTAAGGATCTGAAATCTCCCCAGAATTTTTATGGAGTTAGGTGTTAGAGGGAGGCCGTTACTTCCACAGACATCATGGGGCAGAGCTGAGGCAAAGAAGGTGGAGGCGCCCATCACAGTGTCTTTTAAAGGAAACATGTTTTCCACACAACCTTAAGCCCTTCAGAGCAATTTGTGTTCCTTAAACAGAAAACACAGAGTAAAAATTTATCAGCAAAAGATATAGGCTCAGGTTACCAGTTGTTTACTAAATAATGCAATTAAGATGGTTTTCTTCCTCAGGAAGTCACACAGGAGAAACAGAAGACTTAGAAGAATTTTGAGACGCCAAATTGTTTTCTCTAAGGAAACAATCTTGCTCAAAGCACAAAATTCCCAGTAAAAAAACTACTAAATTTATTTGTGAATCCCAACTGAGAGCAACTCCATACACATTGCACAAAGGTCTTATATAACAAATGTATTTACTAAGTCTACACAAATGAAAATTCTGAGAGATACCTTCTGTTTCAACTAATACAGTCCAACTTAGGATACAAAGCAAATATAAAAGACTGATCTCATTTGTGGGGTTTTTATTCCATGAAGAAACACAGGCATGAGACATGTACTTTTACATTCTAATAAATATAATCATATTAAATATGAATGTCCAATGTTTAGGAATAAAACGTAAAAAAGGAAGAAAAATCTGAAACAGGTTTGAGCACTGGAATATTCATATTAATATTTGTATTAAAAGTCTTATTTGTAAAGATATAATACTTTCATATCTCATGAATATTTCATACTTTTTTGCAGATGATTTATTTTAGGATGTGAACAATGCACGTTACAGTTAGAATTTTCCATTGGAAAGACATCAATGGGAAGAGTGCAAGCACAAAGATTTATTGGCGTGCAACAGGTTCCAAATGGAAACCTTTAACTGCATATTTATAATAAGAACCCCTATTCCTGTAAAAACATCAACTCTGCCAAATAAACTACTCAACATCAGAAAGAAAATATATATTAAACATTTAGAAAAAATAGCTTAGTTTACAGATTCAATTATAATCTTGCTTGGCACAATGGTCCTCTAATGCTTGCTCTAAAATAAAAGAAAACCAAGTTATTATGATCAGAGTGGAGGGTGAGTAAGATTATGCCTGGCAGCAAGGTGCATTAAGGCCCTAAGAAGGTAAATGTGTAGTGTACAATATAATTATTGAGATAAAATGTTCTCATTTTTACTGCAGAAAAACAATGTTAGACAATACTCCTCTAATACATTTTACCTGCATTCAGCTGACACTTAGAAATGAATTTTACTAAAAAGAACTGTTAAATACCATCAATTCAATAACCATTTAAAGTGATTAAACTTTCCTTGCACTCCAGATCCCTTGGCTTACAAGGAGGAATCTGCAGAACTTGCCACTCGCCTCCTTTGATTAGAAACCACCTGGGCAAAAAGCAAGACAGGAGATAAGCAAACAACCCTTCCTGTCACCCACCTAAAGGAATCAATAAAGAATGTCAAAGTTATGCAATAGAGCAGGTTCTTTAATACATAATTCATTCCAGGGAAACCACAAAAGCCATAAAAAAGTGATCTCTGATGAAGAGGAAACCGGACGGTTCTGTCAATTGCTGCCCTCACAGCCAAACTCTGATCTCTGCTTCACTCCCAATTTACATAAATTCCAGACACTGGGCTGAAAAATAAAATAAGCAACCCCAAAATTAAGTCTTCCACCGGCTTTAGAAAGGGACACACATTACAGCTTAAATAAAAGGGGTTTTTAAACAAATTCCTTTCAGTCTCAACATTTCTCTAGTAATTTCCTGATATTCCTAAATTCAAAAAGAAGGGTTATAGATATTTTAAAAGTTCATCTAATAAAAACTCTCCTCTATTTTTAAATTGAGAGGGGTTTGGTAGTTTGGTTTTGGTTTCTTTTTTCACTCCACATCAAAGTCTAGCATAGGAGAGTGTTTCACATTGTCCTTAGTTCAATGCACATAATTTTACACCTCAAACTCACTTTTACTATACAGAAAAGGCACATACTGCATTAATTTTATGATTTTAAGGAATTAATTACATCCTGCATAACTTCCCTGTCACTTTGAAATAAAAATAGGAAGAGAAGAAGAAAGGTTTGTTATTTTAAACCAACACCAGAACCAGTTAAGGCAAATTCAATTTTGGCACTGAATTCTGGAAATTCAATTCTGATAATCCAAAACAGCAAGGATGGAAGAGGAAGCAAAGACTTGTCTTATTAGTGCCACCTAAAATTACTGAGTCACTGTTTCCAAAGCACCATTTCTGCCATCTATGAGAGACAGGCTATCACATCTGTGAAACACCACTGGCAGGAAGAAGTCCAGAAGTGGATTTTTTGCATCCCACCTCTAAATAACCCTCCCTACTTCACCCAAATCCCTCTTAGAAACCTGTGCAGCACACAAAAACACTCACCAACATTCTCAGCAAGAAAACCAAAACAAAACCACCTTTAGAAATTCCTGTTCAATATTGAGATTAGCACTATTTTGAAAATCTTCCACTAAACAGCTTTTTGATGCCCAAAGATAAGAAATAAAATACAAAGTAGAACTCTACCTATTGAGCAGTTTATTTGCCCCTCTGAATATCTACTGCTCTCAGAACAAACATTTTTTTCTTCAGCCTTTTCTAGAACATCTTTTCCAACTTCTGCACTGCAGCAGTGCTGAGGTGCTTGAGTCAATGGACACTTAGAACTTTGCCCTTAGGAAAACAAAAATCAACACAAACCCAATCTGATTCTCAGAGGGAAATATTGCACACATAAAGAGACCAACCTTTATGAATCCACCCAGTGAAACAAACACATCTATAAACTCCTAAAGCACCCACATGCAGAAATAATGGCAATTAGTGATTGAAATGGCTACTTGGTGAAATGCCTCCTGAGTACTCAGGTGTAAACATCCTCTACCTCATGAAGGCAGCTTTCCAGAATTAAGGCATGATTATATTCAATACTGCTACTGAATTATTTTTAAAGCAACTGAGATCAATTTTAGGAGAGCAGGTAGCCTCAACATCCCATACTTACACTTTGTCATTAAATCATGGTATGTTAAACAAAATAGGCCATTTCACAAGAAGTTCTTTCACAAAATAACTTTGCTCTTCTATCTTAAAATATTCCTGCTGCAACTACAGTAATTATTAATTTGATGAAAGCACTGAAATAGAATATATAATTCCAACTTGTGCTTCTACTTCACAAAAACCCTGAAACTGAGTGATTTCACAAAGTTTATTAAAATCAGAATAGGTATCAAAGAAAAGTTGAAATCTGATTCCTATGGAAGGGAGCACAGAAAATCAATAAGGGCTTGTTAGGACAATCACAGTACTGAGATGGGACTTTTTTCCCATCTGCAGTATAAATATCTATTACAAATGCTGCAAGATTGCTGAAAAAAATTTACATGTCAGCAGTACTGTCTTTAATTAAATGTTTTCCCCTATGACTTTACAACAAAACATCCTCTTTCACAAAATTTTCTAACTTCTCTAACATTCTTTGAAGTAAGAAGTATTCTAACTATATTTGAAAAGTAATTTCATGAAAACGCTAAACAGAAATGCCTTTGCAGAGATATTAAAATATCATTCAAGTGAAAGAAGGCACTTTTAAATCTTTGCTGATTGCCTATGCACCAGTAACATTGGAGAACTCTGTCCTGCACACACGGGTGCCTCTGCACTCTGTGTTTGCAGCAGTTCCTGGGGCTGTCTGGAGCATTTTTAACCTCACTAAAACACCGCTGCTTTGACAGGCGGCACCGGGCTCGCTGATTTACAGGGACACCTCCCGTTCCACAGCTGCAGCCACCGACACCAACACCCGGGCAGCTCGCACAGAACACACAGAATAACTTTGGATACGCCATCTGATAGATCAGAATAGGGGCTTTAGTCCTATTTCTCTCCTTTGGAAATCTGTCATTTCCTTAACCTGTTTATCCGTGTCTTTGCTTAGAGCCTGCCTGCTCTGCTACAGCCATAAAGTCCTGAAATGGGGTTTGTCACCTTCTGGCTTATCCGATACCCCCGTGCGGGGCGGGACTAGGCCGGGCACAGGGGAAACCACTTGAAGCCGGTTCTCCGAACAGCTCGCACCAGTGCTGGGGACCCCGGGCTGCCACAGACTCGCCGGGCCAGGGAGGGAGACGCGGAGGGGCAGGGACGGGGGAGCGCGGTGGGAAAGGGGATGGGGAAGGGGAACAGAGATGGGGAAGGGGACAGGGAGGGAGGAAGGCGATGGGAATAGGGCTGGGGAAGAGGATAAGGGGGCAGGGACGGGGACGGGGACGGGGATCGGGACCGGGATCGGGACCGGGACCGGGAGCGGGAAGGGCACGAGCGAGAGGAGAGGGCCGGGAGGTACCTGAGCGAGCGCCGCCGGCCCCGCCCACTCAGTGACGTCACTCCGCCCCGCCGCCTGCTCGCTGGAAGACCAGAGGAGCGGCTTACACGGTGCCTGAGCTCCCTTCTTGTTCGGGTTATCAGAAAACAACCCCAAAAAAGTAACAAACCCAAAGTGAAAAAGAGAGCGAGTTTAACACCCTTCCCCCTTGTGTGCGAGAGCTCTGCCAGTGCTCCCTTGGGCGCCTCGGCCCTGCGGGCTTTCCCGGGTGCCTGCTCACAAACGTCAGGCGCTCGCTGGAGCCGCCCCGGGCGCGGGTCCTTTCTTGCCCGGGCGGGCGGCGGCGGCGGCTCCTCGGTTCATGTGAGTGTCCCGGCGGCGCCTCGGCCGGGCGGGCTCTGCCCCCGCCGGCTTTCAGTGCCCTCGGT